>PVJS01042176.1:0-17626 GCA_004027185.1 Glis glis | reverse complement strand
TTTATTTTGAAACCGGGTTTCACGAAGTTGCGGAGGGCCTCACTAGGTAGAGAGAGACACACACACAGGGAGACAGAGAGAGAGAGAGAGAGAGAGAGAGAGAGAGAGAGAGAGCTGAGGCTAGTCGAGAACCTGGATCCTCCGGTCTCCGCCTCCCAAAGTACTTGGATTACAAGCGTGTGCCACCACGCCCGGCGGTTGCCTATTTCTTAATAGGGTTGTTTGCTTGTTTAGTGTAAAGTCTTTTAAGTTCTTTGTATATCCTAGATATTAGTCCTCTGTCAGAGGGATAGCTAGCAATATCTTCTCCCATTCCATAGGCGTTCTCTTTAGATTCTTGATGGTTTCCTTTGATGTGCAGAAACTTTTCAGTTTAATGCAATCCCACCTATTAATTCTTGTTTTAGTTTCCTGGGCTTTGGAGGTCTTATTGAGGAAGTTTCTACCTGTGCCTATATGTTGGAGTGTTGAACCTATGCCCTCTTCTAGTAACTTCACAGTCTCTGATCTAACTTCCAGGTCTTTGATCCATTTGACAAAATCCAATACACATTCATGTTAAAAACTCTACAGAAAATTGAAACAGAAAAAACGTACCTCAACATCATTAAGTCAATATATTATAAACCCAAAGTCAACATCATATTGAATGGGGAAAAACTATGGGAATTCCCCTTAAAATCAGGAACAAGACAAGGATGCCCACTATCACCACTCCTCTTCAATATAGTCCTCGAGATTCTTGCTAGGGCAATAAGACCAGATAAGGGTATCAAAGGAATTCAGATAGGAAAAGAATTAAAATTATCTTTATTTGTAGATGATATGATCCTATATCTGGAAGACCCAAAAAACTCAACCAAAAGTCTACTAGAGCTGATTAACAAATTCAGCAAAGTAGCAGGATACAAGATCAACCTAAAAAAAATCAGTAGCTTTCATATATGCCAACCATAAATCCACTGAGAAAGAAATTCAGAAAACAATCCCATTCACAATAACTTCAAAACCAATCAAATACCTAGGAATGAAATTAACCAAAGAGGTGAAAGACCTCTTCAAAGAAAATTATAAAACACTGAAGAAAGAAATTGAAGATCTTAGAAGATGGGATTATCTCCCCTGCTCCTGGACAGGCAGAATAAATTTTATCAAAATGGACATTCTGCCAAAAGTGATCTATAGAGTCAACACAATCCCTATCAAAATACCAACATCATTTTTCGCAGAGCTAGAAAAACCAGTCCTAAATTTCATATGGAGAAACAAAAGACCCAGAATACCATAGCAATTTTCAGCAATAAGAACCATGCAGGAGGTATCGCAATCCCTGACTTCAAATTATTCTACAGAGCTATAGTAATAAAATCAGCATGGTATTGACACAAAAACAGACACATAGACCAGTGGAACAGAATAGAAGATACAGAAACAAGTCCACAAACTTACAGCCAACTGATCTTTGACAAAGGTGCCAGACACATATGTTGGAGAAAAGACAGTCTCTTTAACAAATGGTGTTGGGAAAACTGGTTATCTATCTGTAGAAAAATGGAACTAAATCCTTACCTCTCAACCTGCACAAGAGTCAACTTGAGATGGATCAAAAAATAATTCTAATGAAAGCAAAACCAAAAACTCTGGGTGAGAAGAGTCTTTCCTGGACATCTCTGCTTGTTCTCGTTTTGGTATTGGATTGCCTTTACGATTAGTATATTGTGAAATAAAATTCTAGCAGCCAAATATTTAGAAAGGGATTCACAAAGTAGTTCTCCTTAAGTGCAGAAATCTACATATTGTGATTCTAGGACACACTACCCGAAGCAAAAAATAAAATAAAAATGTATATCTTTGACCAGCTTCTATTTCTTCCATGGCTCAGTATTAGGAAAGTTACATTTTCCTCCTTGAGAATTTGCTTTAATGAGTTACATTTTTTCAGAAAAAATAAATTGAACAGTAAATGAAATTACATGCCACTGATCATTTTTGGCAATGGAAAGCTACCATTTACTATCAAAAAGCAGCAAGCAGCTAACTAAGGTAGACAACTCAAAATGAATATTTCCTATTTTATTACGATGTGACCATTATAGAACCATGTGACAACTCATACAATATATACAATGATAGAAACAATGTGCAAATCATAACTATCAAGCAAAATCAAAGGCAAGGTTTTAGTCCGCATTGTTTGTCAGGACTAAAAGAAATTCGGTTAAGTAGCAACAAATGTACAGATTCAAATTGTGGGATTATGCAAAGAAACCTTTTGGCACAACTTGAGACATGAGGCTGTAAAAGGCACTCTTAAAAATCATACTAGAACACATTTAATGTGAGAGTTACATAGCATACATCTAGAGGCTGAAAGATTGCTGTGAAATATAACACATTTTTTAACTTAGAATAATTAGCAAAATTTATCTTTAGTTACTTATCATATAAACTCATATTAAAAACACTACTATCTATGCCTGTTTTGAGAAAATGTGAAATTTAAAATTATTCTGAGAATGGATGAACAGAAGGAATTGTTCACAATATATGTATGTATGTATGTATGTATGTATGTATTTATTTAGTGGTACCAGGGATTGAACCCAGGGGCATTCTACCTCTGAGCTACACCCCTAGCCCTATTTTTTATTCTTTATTTTGAAACAGGGTCTCAATAAGTTCTGGAGGACCTCACTAACTAGCCAAGGCTGGCAGCAAACCTGGATCCTCCGGTCTCAGCCTCCCAAACACTGGTATTACAAGCATGCACCACCATACCCAGCTACAAAATATTTATAGTAATGATAATAATCTAGTATTCAAATCAAATTAAAAATAAATTCTTAGACTTAAAGGGACATCAAAGGATATTTAGTATAACATGCATGGAGTTTAATAAGAATTGCCTATGCTACAAATATAAAACATTCTCTTGTTTGATAATATTTCTCATCATTAAAAAAATGTCCCTACCTTCAGCAGAAAGATACTTGAAAAGTTTTCTTCCCTGGATCTCAGTAATGCTCCTGGGAGCATATAGAGTAGAATTTTTCCTTCTTTCAAGATAACCCTTCAAATATGTGAAGATATTTAATAATTATAGTTCTAAGACATCTCATTTTTTAAAGCTTCATTCTGTTTCAGTCTACTAATAAAGCAAAGCAATTTATCTTTCTAACCTCCTGGGTATTTTCTCATTGGAAATATCCCATTTTATATATTGTCCTCATAAATAAACACATAGCCACAATATGATTCTAGGAGCAGAGCTCCACTTTTTATGAATTCTTGAATTTAATTATCCATCCTACACTGCCTCTGTATTCACAGATTGATATAGATTGCAGAGAACTAAACCCTTCCTAGCCAATACTGCACAGACCATATTATTTTGAACAAAAGATGAGATCTATTATTGATCCACACTAAACTTTAAGTTTTGAAGCTATCATCTTTGCCCTGAACACATCTTTTCAAATGATAATCTTTACTTCTATTTTATGTAATGTTTCTTAGTACCCACAACTACTAACTAACACATTCTTAAAATTCCTTAACAATAGACTTCTTGAATGAAAACTGGTCTACAAGTTTATTATCCACCACAAAGAAGAAAACAGACAAACCAACATTCATCTAATTGTTTCACTGCATGCTTTTCCTACACTAGATGTTTAATGCATGTTTCCTGCTTTTTTATTTTCTTATTACATTATTTGCATAGGTCTTTTCTTCTTTCCATTTGGAAAAAAGTAGTCATAGGAATAATCCATGTACAGTTTAGACTTGGTGAACCTCCAAAAGTATACAGTGGATAACTAAATGCAGTATATGTCATTAGGACTAAAGCAAATATCTCTGAACAATTAATTTTTTCTAACATTGTATAGATGTGCAATAGTATGGAAGGTAGTACGGAAGTTATGCCATATTCAGAGCGTTGTTTAAATTTTAGGTTTATTACTTGCACCATTTTGAAGTAAATCTGATACTTTTTGTTATTAAAACATTTACACTTAGAATTAGAAGTATAAAGGTACTATGACTATGTCTATTTACTTAATAGAGCATTTGCATTATTGTGAAGAAGGGAGTAAATATTGGAAAAATTCATTAATGTTAAATTAATTTTGAACTAGAATCAACAACAGCAACAAAAAACAATAAAGTCACTTAGTGTTACACAATAGGAATGGGGGAGTATTTTTTTAAGGATCAGAAATACCTCTTTTGTGTTGTGAGCCAATGGAAGGATTGCTTCTAGGACTAAATGGTTCTTTGACCATTTTTTGTTTCAGTCCAACCCTCTTAAAATAGGTCATTCTTACAAATGAGACTTAGGTTCGCTATTTGTCATGAAAACAGATGGGTCAAGATGTGATGGCATTAATTGAGAAAAATATCCATGACTTCTTTCCAGAGATATATTTATATGTTGTCATTTTTTCTCAGAATAGCCACCTTAATCATCAGCTACAGAAAATATTCACCTGCTAATTTCACAAGATACATTCAAATTAAGCAGTGACTTACAGTGCTATTTGTAAAACAGTGTGTCATTTTTAGACATATAAATCATGTTTATTGACTGTAAAAAGTCAAGGTGCGCTAGGGTAATTTAAAGCACACCGTTAAAATAAAACAAATTAAGATTTGGTCTACACATGACAGATTATGAACATTATACAACAGTGGATTAGGGATGGTCATAGTGCAATGTGACCAGGCTCAAAGGCAGCAGGTGCTATATGCATGTATGTTTCTATCAAACTAAACCTCAATATAATGTATGGTTACAAAGCTCCAATAAAATATATTTTTAAAAAAATTACATAATTGGAATCAGCAATTATGTGGTAATGATTTGTAATTGTGCTCATGGGATAGCATGAGTTTGAAAGGTATAAAATATATGTTTGTGTATAAGCATTATGTCATTAAGATTATAAATTCAAAATGAATTTTCCATTAACAACCTATACAAGGTTATAAAATACTTTTACTATATGCTCTCTAGACTATACAGCCATATATTTCATATTCCTATACTTTGATCCCTAAGACCAAAGTTGCTAAATTCTTAGTAAGACTGAGATGAGTTATCCCTCCCCAACATAGTCATGCATGCTCCCTGATAAAAGCTTATTCCCTAGTGCACTACAATTCTATCTGCTTAATGTTATGTCAACAGAGAAGCTTTAGAAACTTCTTGGAATTGTAACCACAAGTCAGATTTCAGGAATTCTAAAGTCACAGAGCCTCTTCTTCTAGAGCAGTCATTGACAATTTTCAGAAAAGGGAATAAATATTGTAGGCTCTCTTACACAAGGAGTCTGTCAAAATTACTGGGATTACAAGCATGCACCACCATGCCTGGCTTATCTATTAATATATTAAAATAATAAATTATTGACTACATGCTATATACATTTTATTTTCAAATGCAATTTTATAAAAAATATTTATTATATAATTTATAAGGAGCATAATTCTGTTCTTTACAGTAGTGTGATAGAGCGTAAATAGAATTCTTAGCTTTGTAACTAAGCTCCAAAGTTTAGTAGCTATGTGACCTTATAAAATTTATCAAGCTCCTAGCTCAGATTCCACTGCACTAAAGTTGGAAATATGGCATAAACATCCTATAACACTATGTCAAACAGATATTTAATACATGGTAAGTGTTTAGAATAATTCCTGACATATAGTGAATATCATGTAAAATATTTGTTGTATCATTTGTCTTATCCAATGGTAGCTTTATTACAATAAAACTTAATAAATCCTGAATGAATGTTATAGAATTTCCTATTTGAATGAGAAATTTTAATCAAAGAGTAAACATTAGATTTTAATATAAATTATTTTAATGTAATATAGTTTATAGGAGTTTTATATAAAACATCTCTGAATATATACATTTCTAATTTTTATAATGCATATTTGCATTACAACAGTAATAGGATAAATTCATGTCCAAATATTATACGTATATGTCTTGGCATCTTATTCCTCTTTGTGGGTCCTGTGTCTGTTATTCCTTTATAAAAAGGTTTATGCTGGAGGTATATATTTGCCTCTTCCAATGCGTCTCATAATCAAACTTTTGAGTGTGTCCCCCAGAGCCTCCTTATCAAATAACCCAATTAAGAAATGGGCAATTGAATTCAATGGACACTTCACAAAGGAAAAGATACAAGTGGCCAATAAATACATGAAAAAATGTTCAACATCATTAGCAATCAGGGAGATACAAACCAAAACTACACTGAGATTCCATCTAACCCCAATCAGAATGGCAATCATCAAGAAGTCAAAAAACAATAAATGTCAGCGAGGATGTGGGGAAATTGGAACCCTTCTACACTATTGGTGGGATTGTAAATTAGTCAGCCACTATGGAGATCAGTGTGGCGATTCTCATAAAACTGGGAATAGATCTACCATATGATCCAGCTATACCACTTGTGGGTATCTTTCCAAAGGGGCTGAAATCAGAGAACTACAGTAATATATGCATACCCATGTTCATACCAGCACAATTCACAATAGGCAAATTATAGAACCAACCTAGGTGTCCAGCAACAGATGAATGGATTACAAAATTATGGGATATACACATAATAGAATTCTACTCAGCAATAAAGAAGAACAAAATTGTGTCATTTGCAAGAAAATGGAAGGACCTGGAGAACATTATGTTAAGTGAGATCAGCCAGTCAAAGAAAGTTAAGGGTCATATGTTTTCTCTAATATGCACAAGTTAAGGAGTAATTGGGATACCAGAGGTACTCCAGATAATGGTGGAGAAATCTCAGTGGAGCCAGGGAGGTGGTCTAAGGGAAGGGGAGAGGGAAGAGTGAGCTTCAATAATGGAATTACTACCATGGACTATGTGTACTTTTGTGAAAATACCAATGTCAATCTCAGTACTGTGTATTGGGAAAGGGGGATATGGGCAGGCAGGGGGCACCAAGTGCTGTGTGCATGTATGTCACTGTCAACATGATTTACATTATGATGTGAGACTATAATGCACCAATAAAAAGCATATTAAAAATAAAATAAAATTTAGTACCATGAAAAAATATAGGTAAAGATATCAATCATGAGTTAACTGAAAATGATTGATAATGTGAAGTTCATTGGAATTTATCATCTAAAGTGTGAAAAGTAATGGTAAACATTATGGCCAACTCAAAAAATAAATCAAAAAACCTTATCTTTTTTATGGCTTTATGGCTGAATAGAATTCAATTGTGTGTATATCCCATAATTTTGTAATCTATTCATCTGTCGGTGTTCATCTAGGCTGGTTCTATAATTTGTTTATTATGAATTGTGCTGCTATAGGCATAGATATGAATGTGTTACTATGATGTTCTGATTTCATTTCCTATTGGTTGATACCCAGGAGTTGTATAGCTGATCATATGGTAGGTCCATTTTCATTCTGAGGACCATCTACACTGATCTCCAAAATGACTGCACAAACTTGCAATCCCACCAAAAATGTATCAGAGTTCCTATTTCCCTACATTCTCACCATCATTTACTGTGGAGAATGCGACTGCCAGAAACAGGTTAACATTTGCCTTGGAAAGGTCAAAGGGTCATGGAAAGCCATGATTAGACTCATGGATTCACTGAAAGCACCCTATCCCTCTAAGGTAAACATTCCTGTGTCTCTTGCTAGTGCCTACTCCCAAATACCCTGCTTGTCAAACATTGTCTCAAGGATCTTCTGCACATCCTCAGTGGTTTTATTGCTAACCACTATCTCAAAGACTTTCTGCAATTGTTCTTTGGCCATTCCAGTTAAATGTCAACCTCTAGCCTTTGCTGTACATTTACTAGTTAAAATTTACCTCCCAGACTCTGCACATATGCAGTAGCATCCATAACTCAACCTCCCCCCATCAAGAATGAATAAAAGCTATGAACCATTGTCCAGCGGGGCCTTCGCCTAAGAGTGAGGTCTCCTGGCCTGCACCTTTCAATCTAATCCATGTCTGCGTCAGTCTTTTCGTCTCAGGTGTGCTGTGGTATGATAACCAACAATTGACTATTATTTGCGTTTTTAATGATTGCCACTCTAGTTGGGGTTAGTTGAAATCTCACGGTAGTTTTGATTGCATCTTTCTGATTGCTAATGATGTTGAACATTTTTCATATATTTATTGGCCATTTTTATTTCTTCTTTTGTGAAGTGTTTATTTAGTTCATTTTACCATTTTTGATTGGTTTATCTATTTTATTGATGGTACATTTCTTGAGTTCTTTGTATATTCTAGATATTAGTACTCTACCAGAAGAGTAACTGGCAAATATCTTCTCCAATTCTGTCAGTTCTTTAATAATAGGATCTTGATAGTTTATTTTGCTCCACAGAAGCTCCTTAGTTTATTCCAATCCCACTTATTGATCCACATTTTAATTTCTTAAGCCTTTGGGGTCTTACTGAGGAATTATTTTATCAGTGCCTATATATTGGAGCATTTGTCCTATGTCCTTTTTTAGTAATTGCAAAGTGTCTGGTCTAATTTCCAGGTCTTGGTGTCATTTGTAGGAAAATGGAGAATATTACACTAAGTAAGAGTAGTCAGTCACAAAAAGTGAAAGGTCAGATGTTTTCCCTCATATGTGGAAGCTAGGGAGAAATTGGGATACAGGAGGGACTCTAGACAATGGAGGAGAAACCCTATTGGAGTGATGGGGGGGGCTAAGGGAGGGAGGTGGGTAAGAGGAGGGAGACTTGAAGAAGGAAACACTTCAATGGACATAATATACATACACAAATTAATGGCATGCATGGGGAGGGTGAGAGAAAGGTGTGGGAGCCAGGAAGAAGCTCACAGAATGTTGTGTGCATGTATGTCTCTATCACTTTGAACTTCATCATGATATATGATTAAAATAAATAATAATAATAAGAAGAAGAAGAAGAAAAAGAAGAAGAAGAAGAAGAAGAATTATATGGAAAAAACATTTTTTCTATTAATAATGTCTGCTGCAGGTCAGAAAAGAATAAAATACCAGGTAATAAATATTATTATCCAAAAAGATAAATAGAAAATGTTAACTATACCAGTTTTCTTGAGCACAGTAGAAAATTTTCAAAATTGTGTGGGTGACACTCTTCTTAGTATATAAATAATATAGAACATATTTTATATTTTTAAAGCAAGATTCTAAATACTAATTACCAATTTACTATTTGCTAACTACTAAATACTAATTAATGTGAACTTCAAGGTACAGTGCAATATTTATTACTCCATTCTGTTCCATATAAAATGAGAAGACTTTTGTTCTCAAATAACATGAGGGTCTTTTAAAGATAACAGGTTTCCAAATCTTTACTTCCTAATTCTGAAACAGTATGTCTGAAATAGGACCTGAGAAAATTGTATTAAAAATAATAATAATAAGGAACTTAAGTAATTATAAACTAGGATTCCAGGAACTATAGCTTTTGAGAGAGAATATAAAGAAAGAGAAATAAAAGTCATTTAGGTTTGTGATTTGAACAATTTTAAAAGTGTACATTTCCCCCCACTCTCTCCCCATTCCCCCCTTCCTCATGCAAAATACAGAGATTGGCATAGCTATTCTCACATATGTACATAGGCGGAAGTGATTCTTTCATTGATTCTCTCTCTCCCATCCCTCCCCAAAACCAGCTCCTTCACACCACTAGAGTTTCTCCTCCTTTATCTAAAGTCCCTCATATATCCAAATTACTACCCCCTTCTACATATCAAAGAAAACATGACTCTTCACTTTCTGTGACCAGCTAATCTCACTTAACATAATGTTCTTCAGGTCCATTTTTTTTCTGAAAATGACATAATTTCATTCTTTTTTATTGCTGTGTGGAATTCCATTGTGTGTATATCTCATAATTTTGCGATCGATTCATCTGTTGATGAACACTTGGGTTGGTTTCATAACTTGCCTATTATGAATTGTGCTGCTATAAACATTCATATACATGTATTACTAAAATATTCTGACTTCAGAATATTAATAGTATTGAGAAGATAATAATATTGGATTTCAATATTAATAACATTGGAGTAGTACAGCTGGATCACGTGGTGAACCCATTCCCAGTTTTCTGAGGAAGTGCCACACTGATCTCCACAGTGGTTGTACTAATTTGCAGTCCCACCAACAGTGTAGAAGATTTCCCATTTCCCCACATCCTCACCAACATTTATTGTTGACGATTCCTATTCTGGTTGGGGTTAAATGAACTCTCAATGTAGTTTTGATTTACATTTTCCTCATTGCTAATGATGTTGAACTTTTTATGTATGTATTTTCCATGTATATTTCTTTTTTGGGGAAGTATCTATTTAGTTCAATTGCCCATTTCTTGATTGGGATATTAGTTGTATGTCACCATCCCTATGAACTACATTATGATGTGAGACAATAATGTACCAATAGAAGTACAAAAATAGTGTATATTTTTATAAGACTAAACAAGATATAATAATCCAGTATGCTAATTTGTTCCTTTTGTCTTGGTTTTCTTTTATAAATTGACTTACTAAATCAACACAGGCAATCATGTAATTTGTAACATGATCAAATTTCAATCCCCAAAGTAGTAAAACAATATGTAAAATTTGGAATCAAGCAGTCTTGTTTTCTTTTTTTGCCTAGTAGGGGAGACAAAATTTTACCTCCTCCCTCATATATTTTTTGGATGAGCCTGTTAATCATATTGATCTAAACAGGAAAAAAAGTCATACAAGTCCATATATGTTTTGCATGACATGAGAGCTGTCATGAGGAAATGAAGCCCAAATCTAAATGTTTTTTATTATTATGAACTAAAAAAGAAAACTGTGGGAAAGCAAATCATCTGGGGAGACTAAGGGAAGAAAATATTAATTTTAACAAGAACATTTTGTGCATAATTTTCTCAAATATGAATTGCCTTTGAAGAATCTTTCTTTTTCTTTGGTAAAAGGAGGGTATTCTTTACATGGGAGTATTTATTTCCTGTTTTTAGGAAGAAAAGGGCAGATTGGGGTCCCCTTCTTTGTATCTGCTGGTTTACAAATGCCGTTAGCTCAAAATCTGTCTACCAAAGTGGTGGTGGCTTATTCTCTCAGCACTCATTTTAAATAGTGTCATCTTAAAAGATGGATTATATTTATTAACTCACAAGTACACAGTACATACTGACCCAGAAAATACAGTGCACTTGTATTTCTTGTTTTAGTTCTGTAAGAAAGTTTCTTTTTTGTGTGTGTGTGGCCCCGGGGATTGAACCTAGGGGCATTTTACCTCCGTGCTACACCCCCGGCCCTATTTTTTTATACTTTATTTTGAAACCAGGTCTCACGAAGTTGCGGAGGGCCTCACTAGGTCGAGAGAGAGAGAGAGAGACAGAGAGAGAGAGAGAGAGAGAGAGAGAGAGAGCTGAGGCTGGCCGCGAACCCGGATCCTCTGGTCTCCGCCTCCCAAAGTACTGGGATTACAAGCGTGTGCCACCACGCCCGGCTTCTGTAAGAAAGTTTCTACCTACAATCTACCTTTTTCCTTCTTTTTGCTTGTTAGTTACATTCCCTTCTCTCCCTCTCCAGCTCAAAACATCCCTCTATATCTAATGTCTGAGGCACACTATATAAATGTCAGCTAAGTTTCCTTAAGATTTATTAATTGAAATCTTTATATATTTAGTTCATAATTAATTTTTAGTTTTTCATTTAGTAAATATTTCATGAAAAGTCAGTATTGTTCTGTATCTATCATTAGACAAATCTCTCAAACTTTACATATATAAATTTCCTCTTATGTAAATTTTAAAGACTCAGTAATATAATTTCTTGACCTCTTTTTATCTCTCAAATTCTATAAAATGCTCCATCAACATCCTGCTTCAAGGTCTCTGCATGGAAGAGATAATGATTTGTGATTATGAAAACAATTTGGGATCCTATTTCTAATACTTAAAGTGCAGCTTTGAATTTCAAATTAATGAATATTACTCATCTGTAAAGGCAGATTAATATGATTTATTAATTTGGATATTAATATAGTCATAGTAATACCAATAGCCTGATGAAGCCAGGTATTATCTATGCTAGATAGAATCTGGATAATACTCAATGACTTCTATAATCTTTGCAAACCCTGTAGTTTATCTTAGTAAGTAGTATTTGGTTCATAATATATACTTTTCACAATTGGAAAATATAGTCAGAAAAATATTCACTAATTTTCAATGTGAAATTAGAGTCAGAAGCCAGAATATCTTATGCTTATATAATTATTTCAATATTTTGCTTAATTCTACTGACTTTAAAATTTAACTGGTTAGTTAATATATTTGGTTAATATTAAAACTAATTTATATTTTTATGTTTTGATTATTTGCACTTTAATTTTTCACATTTTTCATTAAGAATTTCTCTAGCCATAAATATTGATTGAGCTTTTTTATCTACTGTTTTATGTTTGGAAAGAAATTGAAATAATATCATCTATTTGGTGGGATTCTGTCTTCTTACTATAGTTCTCTTATGTTCACATATAAAGTTTTACATAAGCATTTTTATCTAACATCTCATTATTCTCTTGATAAGCTTTATTTACCTCCCCTTTTTTACATGCTTCAATATATTCTAAGTCAAAATATTGAATCCTGATCAATAATATATCAATAAGGCAAGATTAACAAAATGTATTTTTACACATTTGCCACTTACTATGTAGATTGGTATATTTAGGAATGAGCATTTTGTTCTTCTATGAATTGGTTTCATGGTTTAGCTTTCTGTTTTTAATAATTTCAAATCTTTGGAAGGAAAGATTATTGTCTTGAATGGATAGGAAACATTGCATATAATTTTCAAGTAAAATGAGATAATGTGGGAGACTGTAAATTTATAGCCTGAAAAGTGCATTGAAAATAAAAGTCTATTACCATACTTTATATTGAAACCAATGTTATGAATTTACATAGTGTCTATCAAATAGTCAATTACTTTGATTACTATTGTATTAGTGTGAATACCCTACCTCATTATGACGTATAATTACAATGCACCAAAAATTACAACATTTTTATTTTGCTTCTTTATGAACATTAAGACAGTTTCTTAAATATAGAATAATTATTTTAATATTCAATGTTTACATTCTTGGACATCTTTGTGAAAACACATTCACCTGATCTGGAATTTTAATATAATTTATCCACCATATCCTCTTATCATTTTTATGGAAACACCCATTAATTAAATACAAAATAAAAGTGAAGCACAATTTAAGTAACTTAATATGACAGAACAGATATTTTGTGGTTAAATTCTCATGTGATTTCTGAAAGAATATTAAAAGCATAATTTTATAAAGAATCATAGGATTGTTTATAATGTCTAAGGGCACTATTTGACTTTTGATCAAGGTATAATTATATACAGTAAAATTTGCATAATTTGAAGATATACAAAAGTTTATCTATAACCATATCAATCAGGACACAAAATTTTTTCTTCATATTGGAAAGTTTCTTCAAGTTTCTTTCTAGCACTTTCTAGTCTGCCTTCTCCCCAAGGTAGCCACTATTTCAATTACTGTATCTATTATAATTATGTAAGTATTCAGTACATAACAGCTACTTTATAAGATATAACAGCCAGGTGTGGTGGTGCAAGCCTGTAATCCTTTTACTTGGGAGGCTGAGACAGAAGAATTACAGTTTGAGCCCAGCCCCAGAAAATTAAGGAGATTCTCAGTAACTTAGCAATACCCTATTTCAATAAAAAACAAAAAAGGGCTGGCGGTGTAGCACAGAGGTAGAATACCCCTGGGTTCAATAAGCAGTACCACAAAAAAGATAAGAGAACAGAGATACAGACATTTGGAGAGAATAAGATTTGGTGAATGATGGAGGAGATCATATTGAAACATCTTAAAACCAAATAACACCAAAGATTTTCAGCAAATATCAGAAGGTAAGAGGAAAGGAAGGATTCTCAGCTAGAGCCTTCAGAGATATGGGCTTGCTTAAATTTTGTAATTCTGGCCTCCAGAAATGTGAGACAATAAATTTCTGTTGGTTTTTGCTATCAGTTTGTTGCAGTGTGTTATGGAAGACCCTGGTGGCTGAAACATAGATTCAGTCTTAATTTTCGGAGAATATATATTTTGAAGCAAGCATCTTATTTAATTTTTCTCAGTCCTAAAGTTGTTTAATAGAGTGATGGACAATTATTTCAGGATCCAGCATGCTTTTGCACAGGAGATAGGAAACTATTTTGGTTTAAATTCTCAGTTACTCTTTCTCTTCATAATAAATATAATTTACTGATTTACTGACAAAGTAACATGTTAATAAATCAAGCTCATATGGGCATATTTGCAACACACTTTACATGTATACTATATATATATATACTGCATATATTTCATTATTTCATTATATTACATACAACATCCATGTTGGGTAGATAGATCTATTTGGTTTGCTTAAATTCATTTTAACTGATACATTAAAAACAAAATTTATACATATTCGGGGTACCATGTTATGTTTTAGTACACATATACTTTGAATAATATTTCACTGCTAAAACATATTTATATCTTCACACATTTATCATTTTTATCATAAAATGTATCAAGATCCCTTCTTCTAACTTTTTGAAGTGTACATTACATTATTATTATTAATAGTAACTCTACTATGTCATGGTACACCATAACTTCTTGCTTCTTAAATAGGTCATTTTGGACAAATTCATTAAGCCCATTAAAAAAATCAAAAGCTTTCCTATTTGAAATATGTATACTATTGGGGTAGGCAAGGTAATTAAAATGTGGCTGACTTATGTTAATATCTATTTATTTCTGTAAAGCAAAGTAATTCCCATAGAAACATAAACACATTACCTTAGATTAAATTACTTGAAAAGCAGTCAAAATTCTTATATCTGTCTGTATTCTGAAATAATTGGACAGAACTGGCATAAAGATTTGTTTACAGTTATTGTAGTATGAATAGAGTATACTATTATAGTAGCAACCAAACACTCAGATAAAAAAACTGGACAAATGATAGAAGTCTGACCCAAATTCAACCATTGAAAACTAGATAAACCTGGATGATGTGGTTTGTTTCCAACAGCTGAATAGGAATCCATTCTCTTAGAATCTAGAAACTGAGTAGTAAATAACATTGACTCCAATGAAACACAGGGGAAAAGCACAACGAAGACGCTATGGTAGACATGGAAGGAAAACACGCATATGCCTCAGAGTCCCTATAAGTAAATGCATATATGATGAATATGTAATTTTCTCTAGAAGATCACTGGGGTGGGAAATATGAATCAATGTCTGTCATTAAGGAGGCAATAAAAGGCTAGATTTGAAGTGCATTATTCTAGCTTCAGCATAATGCCTTAGTCTGTTTCGCAGGGATTCAGCATTTTCAATTGTTTTTGTTCTCTTTCTCTCTCTTTTTAACTCACGAAGTTTAAGCTACTTAGTAAATGTGAACTTGCTTCCTATGCTTGGAAATAGGGAAGGATACAAATAATACAATTGTATAAATTCAAAGAAAGAGGGAAAATTTTGATTGTAGGAAGAGAATAAACACCCAAGAACATACAGTGAGTTTTAGTGAAGTGAATGTTTGATCTAAGTTCCAAGTGCTTGACAAACTAATTAGAATTAAAAAATTGATTTTAAAAAGATAAATATTACTGAGCTGTAAAAAGGGGGTTTCTGTTTTTACTTTGAAATCTATACTTCTATATTTTCTAATTATATAGAACTGAATCAGTAAAAGATGTGAACATCTACACTTCCACATTGAACAAGTGATAGATGTGCAGAGAAAAGGAAAAAGTACTGGTGGAGATAATCATCAAAATTGATACTGTTGATTTATACTAATTTTGGTAATTGGGAATAATTGTGGTAGTCTTGGTTGGAATAAAGTCCAAATAAAAACCACAATAAACTCCAGCTTTTAAAATGACCCCTAACTGACCCTTGAGCCCACCCTGTCTCTTCAGTCCTCCCCTCCTTGATCCATTATTCCTACACTTTCACCCATTGCTTGGCCCTTGAAGCTCTTGTATGAACTTCATCTACAGGATCTGTTGTCTTCTGGCTTTATGTTGGTCTTGGCCAATATGGAGCCCTGACAAGAAGTCAGAAGAAGAGAAGAGTGTGAGTTTGTTCCACGTTTCCCTCATTTTATTGTCTATATTACTACCAAGGATAAATTTATCTATACATATGTGTCTCCTACCTTCATTAACCACTCACTGTATTTGATTTCCCAGACCTGGGCTAATGATAGAGTTGTGATGTAAACAGACCTAGAATATTGTACAGTTTCTTTCTCTGTTTCCCTACATTCCATCTCATCTATATGGACAGTGTGTTTGCTAATATTTTCTAAAATTTCTTAGGTTATCTGTGTCATCTGTTTCATGCTACATCCTATTTGGCACATGGTCTTGGGTCATTAGTTAAAATTCCATAGAAACTTTGATTTTCACTAAAAGGCATAAAACAAAGAGAAAACTTATGAAGTTTAAGTTAGTAGAAAACAACAAGAAAATTTGTAACATCTGAGAAATATTTTCATCATTTTCTCAATTGGTATTACAAATACTGTTCCATATGTAAAGATATGTCTAATATGCACATTTTATTGAAAAAGAGAATTTTATTTTCTGTTTCCAAATATCTTGACTTAGTTGGTAAAAAGCCTATTAATAAGAACTTGTTTCCCATCACAACGTATCTTCCTCTTCTTTCATCCACATTTCTTTTTCACTGTCTCATGCACTCTGCCAGTACTTCTAGATACAACCAAGAGGTTCATGCATAATTACTCTCTAATTACTTAGATTTACCTACCTTTACTTAGCAAATGAAACAAAATTTGAATTTCCATTCAGGAAATGAATGAGTTAATATAAACCATACAGTTAACTTCTAAAGTTAGGTACATAAAATAGGAAAGAAATTGAAAAAAATGAATACTCATAAATTGTTTAAATTTTTTTAAAAATCTGGAAACTAAAAATCTAAAAAAGACATGAAGTGTTAACAGTGGGCTCAATCCTCCAGCCTGCTGCATGGTGGGCTAAAAAAATGGCTGATGTGGCTGGGAATTGACCTTAGTGGTATGGTAAGAAGCATGTGAGAGGTGACTACAATCATCCCTTCAAAGCAGTGTCATTTGTCATTGTTAAATATGACTATGTATTCATACCTGAACTAAAGAATTAACTTGAAAAGCTGAATTATTTCAGTACTATATTGAAATATTAAGAACATATTAAACCAAGGGAAATATTAAGAAAATATGATAAGTATGTCTAAATAATTGATGCAAATTTCTCCTTTGCATTGATTTTTCAGTATTCCTTGTATAATGAATTTACAGCATAGTTACTTATATCACAGAGTTATGAAATGTCAGAGCTAAAAAGGCTATTGCCAATTAATCTAACTTTATACATTTATAGATATGTTCTGACACATTAAGGAGAATTAAATATCTCTTCCAAGAACTCACAAGTAACTAATGAAGAACGTATGATAGCTCGCATTTTGATGCAGCTGCCACACCAATTAC
>PVJS01042175.1:0-17629 GCA_004027185.1 Glis glis | reverse complement strand
GCCGCGGCGCCCCCGGGCCTCCAAAGCGCCCTCAACCTGCCACTCACCGCTTCGCTCCGTGGCTGCGCGCGGCCGTGCGCATGCGCGGCTCAGCCTCTCTCCCCCCCCGCCGCGCGCCGGACGCGCGGTGTGCGCATGCGCTCGCTTCTCCGCGCGCCCTCCCGAAGTGCAGCCGGACGGCGGGTGTCTAGGCTGGCGGCGTCTCGCCGTCCTGTTTTAATCTCCCGCCTCGCGCCCTGCCGGCCCGGCGGGGCACTGTAAGAGGAGGCCTTCGGGGCCGGGGGCACACTGACCACAAAGCCGGGGCCGCCCCCGCGCGGTGACTTCCGGCCCGCAGCCGCTGCACCTGTCGCGGGCGCCGTCTCCGCCCGGCCTCGGTCCGCGCACACACCCGCTCCCTGGTTTTCGCTTTGGGAACCTTTTTAGTTTTATTTTTTGTAAACCTAGCAGTAAACTGGATGGCCTGATTGATAGATTTTTAAAAAAAAGTATCGAAATTGGCAGCAAGTTCCTGAATGTTGCTTTGCTGCGATTCTCAGAGTAACTAGGAGAGGGGGAAAGTTTCTGGATGTAAATAGCGTCCTTTGTAACTAGTCAAAATGTTACTGGGATTTCTTTACTGGTAAAATGATCTTTCGAGGTAAGATTCCCTGGACAAAGACCCGGGCTTAATTATTTTACTAGTCGATTCTTAATAAAGTTCAAAGATTTCTCCAGTGTTTTAAGAGTAATAAAAGTAGTTCCTGGTAAAACAAAGTGTGAGGGGAAA
This sequence comes from Glis glis, assembly GCA_004027185.1. Classification (NCBI taxonomy): domain Eukaryota; kingdom Metazoa; phylum Chordata; class Mammalia; order Rodentia; family Gliridae; genus Glis; species Glis glis. The sequence goes on along the minus strand of PVJS01042175.1, from coordinate 16,860 downwards.
AAAAGCAGCCCCAGTCTGTCCCGAGGAGAGAGATGACCGTGGTTTAAATTGGGGAAAATTGCAGGTTCTACATTGAAGAAAACTGATGCCTACGTGAGAGTCAGCAGTAATTTTAAACAACTTTTTTTTCCTCTCATGGTACTAGGGATTAAACCCAGAGGCATTCCACCTCCGAGCTACACCCCAGCCCTATATTATTTTTTAGTTTGAAACAGGTTCTCCCTGAGTTGCTGAGCCTGGCCTGGAACCTGCCATCCCTCTGTGCCACCCTCCCAAGTACTGGGATTACAGTCGTGTGCCACGCCCGGCTTATCACTAAACTTAATCATGAGCCCGCTGGTTGAATTCCTTACACTGCGCAAATACAGTAAAAGCCGTTGTCAGTGACAGCCCATGATTTTAGGTTGAGATTGACTTATTCACTGTAATTAAGTTCTACGATGTGCACATGACTTGAAACCAAATAACTGGACCACCCTATACTCTTAATAATTTCAAACCAAGACAACCAACACAGGTAAGGAAGTGCAGAATTTAACCATGTTACAGTTACACTGGAAATATGCCTAAATTGTATTCACAAGCATTATTGTAGGGGAAGTCTCACAACCATCAACTTTATTTGAAATAAAGTTAAGTACATACCCCTGCTCTTAAGGACAGCAGATCTGAAATAATTTTCTCTAAGAAAAAGAACTCAAATATCCTCCTTCATTTAAATTCCTATCTTCTATTTAATCTTAGTTCTGCTCTTTGTTTCAAAACTAAATTAATACAACCAGTCGGAAAGTCATTGAAGCTAGTGTATGTGGTATTCATTCTTTACTATTTCATTTCCATAAAAGGAAATTTTCATGGAATGAATATTTAAGGAAAGAGTTCTGTGAGAAAAAAGTTTAGAATATTCTGTATCAATGCTTCACTTTTCTCTTAATGAAAATATTCGTTTCCAACTGTATCCCCAGTGCCTAGTACAACTACTGGGCTTAATAGATGCTCATATATATTTGTTAAAGAAATGATAGTACGTAAACAGTTACATAAGGACCTTAAAAACTGATGAAGTCTTTTCTTCAACAATAATTTATGAACACCTATATTCTGCCATGAACTTTACTAGGTGCTAAGGATAGGAAAATATGTAAGACCAGTTCAACACGTGTATCAACACTTTTTTTCTTTTTTTGGTACTGGGGATTGAACTTGGGCATTCTCCTTCAGAGCTAGACCCCCAGCCCTATTTTATTTTTCATTTTGAAACAGGGTCTCACTAAGTTGCTGAGACTGGCCTCAAACCTGGGATCCTCCCGTCTCAGCCTCCCAAGTACTGAGATTATAAGGGTGTGCCACCATGCCCAGCTTCAACATTTTTTTAAAAATCCTTACAACACCTTCGAAGATAGGAACTCTGTTTATCCCAGTTTTCTAGGATGGGGAAATTGAGGCATAGAGATGTCAAGCTCAGTGTCACACCACTATTAAATGATAGAGCTGAAATTCAAACACAGGCAAGGGACAGTACTTTTAACCATTTACTTTGCCATTTACTGTGACTCAGGGAGAGTTTTAGAGGTGTGTATAGTTCAGTGTTGGTAGAAAATATATTAACAAATAATGTCCTTGTATGTAATCTCATCAAAATAAAAATATACACATGGATGAGAACTTACATTCACACAAAAACATGTACACAAGTAGCAACTCTACTATAATTGTCCCAAACTCGAGATGATCCAAATGTCCTTCAACAGGTGACTGAATGAAATGATGGTACTTTCATACCGTGGAATATTACTCATCAGGGAAGAGCAGGACTGAACTGGTGGTACATGCAACAGCTTCACTGACCATCAGAGGCCTGGTGCTGAGTGAAAGAAGCCAGCCTCAAGAGGCTACATAGCATACGGATCCATCTGTATGACATGAATGAAATGACAAACTTGGAGCGAAGGAAAACAGAAGGGTGGTTGCCAGGAGCTAGTGGTAGGGGAAGGTATAACTGTAAGGGATAAGAAAAAAAGGAGGTTGGGGGGGGGATACTAGAGTTGTCCTATATTTTTTGGGGGGGTGCTGGGGATTGAACCTAGGGGTGCTCTACCACTGCACTACACCCCCAGCCCTTTTTATTTTTTTTTATTTTGAAACAAGGTCTGGCTAAGTTGCTGAGGGTCTCACTAAATTGGGTGTGTAGTTGGGAGTGGCGGTGCATGCCTGTAATACCAGTACTTGGAAGGCTGTGACAGGAGGATCCCAGGTTCACTTCTGCAACTTAGACCCTGTTTCAAAATAAAAGATAAAATAAGGCCGGGGTGTAGCGCAGAGGTAGAATGCCCCTAGGTTGAATCCCCAGTACCATACATACACACACACACACACACACACACACACACACACGCCAGTCGTGAGGCACACACCTGTAATCCCAGTATTTGGGAGGCTGAGACAGGAGGATAGCAGGTTTGAGGCCAGCCTCAGCAACTTAGTGAGGCCCTCTGCAACTCAGACCCTGTTTCTAAAAGCAAATAAATAAAATAAGGCTAGGGGTGTAGCTTAGAGGTAGAACGCCCCAGGCCCACGATCTCCTTTTTGTCTGTGTCTTACAGTGCACCCAGAAGCTTTTCCAAGGAAGGTTTTGATCCTGTCTCAGATGTTTCCATGATTCCTTTCCTTGAACAGGTGCAGAGGCTTTCCGTTAAACTAATGAATGTATCTTGGTCATATGTCCTAACATTCATAAAAAGGACGTCAGAACTCCTGACTGTAGTTGACGGCTGCAATTTATGCTCACCCCTTAATGTACCAGTAGAATACTTCTACTTCTCAGAGAATGTACACTGAGATCTTTACAATTCAATACTCATCAAAAAGCTCAATAACATTTATGGAGAACTATGTATGATAGATACATAGCCATTTTCCCCTCTAGTTCAGGGTCAGCAAATACATGCCGCTGCTCTCGCGACTCTCCCTTCAAAGCCCCTGGCCAGCTTTAACCCACCGTCCTTTCTCACACTGAGCCTAGAATCTTGCTGGAACATAATTCTTTCCAGCAGGGCTTCAGGCGGCCATCGGCTCCTCATCAGCATTGGCATCCAACATGAAATCCACTTGCCGTTTCACCTCTAGATACTCTTAAAAGCCAAACTGTCAGAACGCCACACACTTGAAATTCATCAATTTTTCCCTTTGTAAGATTCTTTCCTAGAATTGTGCCCTGGACTTATGTCATCGGCCTACATTAAAATTAATAAGAAGAACTCTTAGAAATGCATCCTATTTACTGGAGGAGTGGTTTAGGAGTGTCTCTTCTTTCTGAGGATTCTTTCCTAACATCTGAAGGGCAGAGGCCAAGCACCAGGCACAAGTTCATACAGTGAGGGACAGAGTTAGGATCCAATCAAAGATGGCGGAGTTCCATACCTTCTCCGCCTTTCCCCCTGGGCCTCAGATTTGTCCCCTGCGTGGCTGCTCGCCACGCACGCGCAGGCCACCTGACTTCCTCCTGCCTCTCCGCATTCCACCCTTCACTCTGTTTCCCTGCATCGAGGTGACTGTTTTCTCTGTATTTATTGATTCCATTTCTGCCCTTCCTGTATTTTCCTGCCTCTTCCTATCCTTCCGCATAAGCTTTTTGTAGATAAACTCTCCCTGCATTTACTCACCAACTCGTGACAGTCTGACATCTGCTCCAATCATTTTCCTGAAATTACTTTATTGGAAGTCACTGATGGCCTCCTCACTGCCACATCTGATGACATCTTCCCGTCTCGTGTGGGCCCATCTCTCAGCAGCTCCACCACGCTGACGTCCCTTCCTTCTTAAAACCATCTCTGCCTCTGGCCTCCACGGCAAATTGCTCTCCAGTTTCTCTTCTTATCTCGCTGACCAAGTCTGGACATTCCTGGCTACGTCCTCTCCTCCCATCTGATACAGGTACTCACCCAGCCCGCTCCTCATGTCGCAAGCCTGTGGGCGTCATTATCTACCCCACAGCTTCCACTCTTATCTCTGAAGGGGAGTCCTCAATCTGCACCTTCCGTCCTGATCTCTCCTCTGATTGCCAGAGGAACATCAGTCTCTACCTCTGAGCCACACCCTCAGCCCTTTTTATTGTTTTGGGGATTTGTTTGTTTGTTTGTTTGTTTGTTTTGTTTTTTAAAACAGGTTCTCCCAGCTGGGCGTGGTGGCGCACGCTTGTAATCCCAGTACTTTGGGAAGCGGAGACCGGAGGATCCAGGTTCGCGGCCAGCCTCAGCTCTCTCTCTCTCTCTCTCTCTCTCTCTCTCTCTCTTCCTGTCTCTCTCTCTCTCTCTCTCCTCTCTCTCTACTTAGTGAGGCCCTCCACAACTTCGTGAGACCCGGTTTCAAAATAAAGTATAAAAAAAAATAGGGCTGGGGGTGTAGCGCGGAGGTAGAACGCCCCTGGGTTCAATCCCTGGTACCACAAAAAAAAGAAAGAAAGAAAGAGAGAGAGAGAGAGAGAGAGAGAGAGCAAGAAAGAAAGCAAGCAAGCAAGCAAGCAAGAAAGAAAGAAAGAAAGAAAGAAAAGAAAAGAAAAGAAAGAAAGAAAGGGTGTAATTGACAGCACTCAGCCCGGGCGAACTGGAAGTCCTCCACTGGACATCAAGGACCTGCACCTCTCTTCCGGCAGCTCACGTGAACTTTGGGAGAAAGCAGTTTGCGATTGATGGCGTGTGGCTTGGGCTACTTCCAAGTAGTGTTCAGAAGGCAGCTGCCGGACAGCAGGGTCCCCATTGCCTGCAAGGGTCTCTGCCTCTTTTTCCCCTTCCCCAACCTCTTTACAATGAACTCTCCTTTCTGTTGCCTGCTATTGTCATTCTTCGCCCTTCGTAGACAAGAACCCCGGAAAGGAAAACATCCATTTCAGTAGTGTGTGCTTATCAGCTTCAGAGACCAGGCGCATCATACCTAAAGGACAAAGCTGTTGAGGACTCACCTAGACGGCACCTCCCAGGGCCCTGGATCTGTGACTCCTTCTCCTCCCCACCTGTGTGCTCTTAACAGCTACAGAACTCGTCCTTGTCACAAAGCAGAGATGTTTAGACAGGATGTGGCATCGCCATGGGAAACTCATTAGGCTCCAGGCTGGCAGACTGACCTTGCCTTCCTCAGAAGCTAAAGTGCTCTCACAGGGAAAGAAGAAAAAGCTGCCTTTTGAAAAGTACCTATAGCCAATGAACATTCCTAAACCCCTATCCCCCTGGCTAACAGCCCTACCCACATGAATAAAAACGGGTCCTCTCCTTTGTCCTGGGAGCCAGCCTAACCTCTCCTGGGTCAGTGCTGTGTCTCCCATGAGCAAGTCCCCTCTCATCAGTGTGGAGAGTCCTCAGAAAACTGGGAATGGATCCACCATGTGAGCCAGCTATAGCACTCCTGGGTACCTTTCCAATGTATTGAAATCAGAATATTATAGCGATCCATGCGTATCCACGTTTATAGCAGCACAGTTCACAGTGGCCAAATTATGGAACAAACCTAGGTGTCCATCAACAGATGATGAATTACAAAATTATAGGATATACACACAGTGGAATTCTACTCAGGTATAAAGAAGAACAAAATTATGTCATTTGCAGGAAAATGGATGGACCTGGAGAACATCAAGTTAAGTGAGATTAACCGGTCACAGAAAGCGAAGGGTCCTATATTATCTCTCATATGTGGAAGCTAGGGAGTAATCAGGATATGAGAGAAACTGTAGATAATGGAGGAGAAACCCCAGTGGAGTGATGAAGGGTCTGGGGTGGGGGAGAGAATTAATGAAGGAATCAATTCCATTGACATTATGTACATATGTGAAGTTACCAATGTTAATCTCAATTTCATGTACGGGGAAGGGGAGGGAGTGGGGTGGGAGCCGGGGGAAGCTCACCAAGTGCTGTGTGCATGGATGTCCCTGTGACTCTGAACTACGTTGTGGCGCGAGATTACAATCCACCAATGTATATATACATATATATTTTTATATATATGTGGGTATATATATATCTTCCCTGTCATTTGTGCTTCTGTCTGATTCTTCGGATGGAGAGCACAGGAACCCACGGAGCCAGCATTAATTCTAATTTTTTTTTTTTTTTGTGGTACCAGGGATTGAACCCAGGGGCATTTTAACTCCGAGCTATGCCCCCAGTGCCATTTTTTTTTATACTTTATTTTGAAACCGGGTCTCACGAAGTTGCAGAGGGCCTCACTAAGTAGCTGAGGCTGGCCGCGAACCCGGATCCTCCGGTCTCTGCCTCCCAAGTACTGGGATTACAAGCGTGCGCCACCACGCCCGGCTTAATGTGTTTTATTAACAGAAATGTTTAGTAGTTCTGAATGCTGTGGGTTAGGGCAGGAAAAGAGGTATTTTAAGGCTTTTCAATATTAAGGGTTAAGACTAGAGAAAAAGGATTTCCACTGCCACCCGCTCACACCTCCAGATATTCCTCTGCTCCAAATCCACAACAATGATAGAGAAAATATAAAAAGAGAAAACTGGAAACGAACAGTTGGAAAAGTGACACTAATTTCCAAGAACAAGGAAGAACCCATGGACTTGAACCATGAGTAGGCCTGCTGCTTTGGGCCCGCTGGGGCACACCCCGGAGCAGGCGGAGGGGCCTGGGGTTCAGCACCAGAAAGAGGAAGCTCCTGAACCAGTCTCTGGCTTGAAACATCCCTGACCCGACAGCAGATACGCACCGGCACACACACTTTTTTCAAAATTGCTAGATTCTCTCTATAACTTTGTTTTAATACACACACCTCACATACATTAATAATTACAACTGCAGCATTTTATGATAAAGAGAAGTCTCATGTTCACCCCATTCCTCACTGTCACTCTTCTTTAGGAAACCATTTTTATCAATTTTTTGTGTATCCTTCCAAACACCTTTTCTTGCAAAATAAGAATATGCATATAGCTGGGCTTGGTGGCTTACACTTGTAATCCCAGTACTTGGGAGGCTGAGACAGGAGGATTGCAGGTTGATGGCCAGCCTCAGCAACTTAACGAGGCTCTCGGCAACTTAGTGAGACCCTGTTTCAAAATTTTAAAAAAGGGGGGACTGGGAGTATAGATCAGAGGTAGAACACCCTTGGGTTCAATCCCCAGTACCACCACCACCAAAAAAAGAAAAGATATATATATATATTCAGGTATGTTTTCTGTCTTATTTCCCTCCCCCTTTTTTACACTAAAGATGCTAGCGTATTATATACACTGCTTTGTACCTTGCGTTTTCATGTCACTGTACATACAGGAGAGTGCTACATATCAGAGCCTGGAGATTTTAATCCCTTTTTGTGGTTGTGTATACTTCACTGTGTGTGTGTGAACCATGGTTACTCAGCCAGTCCTCTTGCTGGACACAGGGTATTTACAAACGACACTTGTCACAGTACCACATCTAACGGCCTTGTACCTGTCAGTTCAAGTGCTCGCACACCTTTGTAATGAAGGCTGAGTGTGCTTGCTGCCTGGGGCTATGTCTTCATAGAAGGTGGGGAATTTAGCCAAGTGGAAGTTGCCAGCCAGGAAGCGTGTGGAGCCACCTCCTGGATGGCTCCTGTATTACAGGAGCCCCTGGCCACCATCATAGGCTCTGTGGCTCTGTGGACCGGAAGCTGGGAGGTGGAGCGGAGGTCACTACAGAACAAGGAAACGGCAAACGAGAGAGAGTGCAAAACACATCTACCTACGGATGGATATAAATATATATTTCAAAAACAAACTATGTGGCATATACTAATATTATAGATTATGTATATTTTAGCTGAATAATGCTTCATATTTATATATAAACAATTAGCAGATAGTTTGTCAAGAATTATAACCTAGCCGGGCGTGGTGGTGCACACCTGTAATCTCAGTACTTGGGAGGCTGAGAGAGGAGGATCACAGGTTCGAGGACAGCCTCAGCAAGTAGTGAGACTCTCATCAACCTAGTGAGACCCCATTTCAAAAATAAAAATAAAATAGGGCTGGGGGTGTAGCTCAGAGGTAGACTGCCCCTGGGTTTAATCCCCAGTACCACAAAATTTAAAAAATGGAATTATAACCTAGAAGCAGAGGCTCAGTACAGACACTACTGTCAACATTTCTGCATCCCTGTTGACGCCCTAGGTTATTTAATTCTCATTCATGTTGGGAACACGAGAAACTGAGGGAATATTTCAGAATGGCTCACATGGCAAAATGCCTCAAGCACATAAATCAATACACTGGTATGCTTGAAAGATGATTTTCTAAAGCATTTTAAAATAACAATTTTTAAAAATAAGTAATGAAAATAAAGCTGGACGTGGTGGTGCATGCCTGTAATCCCAGTACCTAGGAGGCTGAGATAGGAGGATTGCAGGTTCGAGGCCAGCCTCAGCAACTTAGCAAGACCCTGTTTCAAAATAAAAGATAAATTAGGGCTGGGGATGTAACTTGGAGGTAGAATGTCTATGGGTTCAATCCACAGTACCACCACCAAAAAAAAAAAAAAAAAAGAAAAAGAAAAAAGAAAAGAAAGAGGAGAGGTGACTGTTCATCCTCAGGTTAACCACTGGCTGGGATTCCTGGGAGTCCTCATCTGAGGAGTCCCATGGAGAGGCAGCTCTAGTTGCAGGGTGATATTACAAATATTTAACACCCAGTGTGGTGTGAGTATCAACTAACCGGAACAGACGCCTGGCTCATGGGCATGCCTGATGTGTCCTGTACCCGGGCAGGCCTGCTGGATCTTAGTCCTGTCTGTAAAGACCATTTCATGAAATGTTCTGTAGGACACAGAGCTTTGAATCTCCTTGGACAGAGTTTAATACACATAAGAGAGAACTCTGCTTCATTCCAGAAAAATCCAATTTCGGTGCTTTGGAAGAGGGACCAACAGCACTAACCAAAACAGGATGCCGGGCGCGGTGGCGCAAGTCCAGAAACCCAGTACTTGGGAGGCTGAGACAGGAGGATCGCAGGTTCCAGGCCAGCCTCAGCAACTTAGTGAGCTCCTCAGCAACTCAGCGAGACCCTCTTTCAAAATATAAATTAAAAAGGGCTGGGGATGTCGCTCAGAGGTAGAATGCCCCTGGGTTCCATCTCCAGTACACACACACAAGAAAGCAGTACGTGGGGAGGGAGGGCAGCTTGAGGTAGACGAAGGGGTGTCAAATAATGAGGGCGCATGGCAACTAACTGGTCACTGGTTTGAGGAGGGGCAGACTTTGGGGGTGGGCAGCTGAACCTGAGACTGCCCCCGCACTGCCTCGCACCCTCGGTCCTTGTGCAGGGAACTCCGTGCCCACACCCGGGGGTCCTCCCCTTTGCAGCGGGGATCATGGCGCTTTCGCGGTGCTCCCTGTTGTGTCAGGTAGTGGGAGGATCACGTGAGACACCCCCAACCTCTCACCAGAAACACCCACAGAGACCAGCACGATGTGGGTGGGCAGGCCAGCGACACAGGAGCCACCGAGTGGGCACCGTGAGCACAGGTGGTCATGGGGGGAAGCTCACTGAGCTCCATACTGGGCTTTTATTTGCATAGACAGCCTTTGCAAGTCCTTCCCCTTAATAGACTTCCCGCAATACACTGTGGCCGTTTCAGTCTTTGAGAGTCACCAGCCTGGGCTAGGCGCACACTACAGAATGCATGCGGATCAGGGGACTCAAAGCGGGGTCATCTGACTCCTAATTCAGACACCAGCTGGGGGTGCAGAGCGGATCAGAGCCAGGGGGGCGAAGGAGAGAGAATTCTCCAGCAACCGCTAGCTCTGGCGGGGTGGCCAAAGGTCCCTTATAACGACAAGACCTAAGAGGGGGGCCCTGGTTGGAAAGGAGAATCAGGAGACCTTAAGTGTAGACCTCTGTTCCTAAATAGCAGGGACGTAGGGAGGAGGACAGTGCTAAATGTACTGTATTCACTGAAATCTTCTGCCGTCCTTGGGACGAAGGATCGGTGCCAGCGCTTGATGGTCAGCAGGACAGAGGTTCAGAGAAATGAGTGACTTGCCTGAAGCCACTTAGTTACTGACATCTGGATGCAGGACCATGCACGGCGGCTCTTCTCACGGAGGCAGGCCGCCCCGGGCTGTTCATTGTCGGGGCGTCTTGATTGCTATTTACTTTCTCATCTACTTCGTATTATGGTAATGTTTTCCTGGAATTGGATGATATAATACTAGAAATTGAAGATGTTTATTCGCTACAAAGATTACATATGCGGGCTTCCTGTCATAGCCAGGGGAAGGTGCTGACATCACTTAGGACTTCCAGTCTTCTCTGGAGAGGAGAATGTTTATTTTAAGAAACCTGGTTTCACTTCTGATCTTCCAAAGGAAAGTGGGGGGGGGTCTGTCACACCCTTTTGATATTTATTGGGTCTGGAGCCCAACTTAAATTAGTTTGCTGGGAAGGATTTCATGTGATGAATGATAGAGTATTTAAATGATGCCCTGGATGTTTTCCTTTGTAATAAAGCAAATTACTCTAACAGAACTATTTTGTTTCATTTCTTCATACAAAGTTCTTATTTGGATTCCATCTGGGTCCCTAAAACTTTAAATTCCCATAACAAGTTTTATGCATTATTAAATTTTATACACCACTTGCATTATGCTTCTGAAACTGATTATACAATCTAATTAATTTAGAATATTTACTACAATTTCCATGAAATGAATAGGATAATGGTGATGGGAGTGTGAGCGAGGGCTGCAACCAGCTCTCCCCTCACCCCGGCATCGCGATCATCTGCTGTATACTAAAAACAACTTCTTTCAACGTTCCCTGTCCAGTAACTTCAATCTGGGAGAATACAGCCAGGACCAAAAGTCAATTTACAATACCTCCAAATAGACAAAATAACTCTTGTTTTTTATTTTGGGTATTCTTTGGTATTTTTTTTTTTTTGGTATGCCCAGGGGCATTCTACTTCTGAGCTACACCCGAGCCCTATTTTATTTTTTATTTTGAAATAGGGTCTTGCAAGGTTGCTGAGAGTCTTGATAAGTTGCTGAGGGTGGCCTTGAACCTGGGATCCTCCTGTCTCAGACTCCCAAGTACTGGGATTATAGGCGTGCACCACCATGCCTGGCTCAAATAACTCTTATTGATGTGTACTTCATTCCCAAGCAAACTCTCCCAACCCTCTGTCAAAAGTTGGAACCCCTTGCCAGGTGCGGTGGCACACACCTGTAATCCCAGTGCTTGGGAGGCTGAGACAGGAGGATCATAGGTTGGAGGCCAGCCTCAACAACTTAGTGAAACCCTAGCCAGGCATGGCACACACTTGTAATACCAGTACTTGGGAGGCTGAGACAGGAGAATCGCAGGTTCAAAGCCAGCCTCAGCAATTTAGCGAGGCTCTCAGCAACCCAGTGAGACCCTGTTTCCAAATAAGAAATAAAATCAGGCTGGAGGTATATCTTGGAGGTAGAATGCCTCTGAGTTCAATCCCAAGTACCAAAAATAAAAAAATAAAAAAATAAAAAATTGGAACTCGATTAAAACTTTTTTGTGAGCCCAATATGGTAGAGCATGCCTGTAATCCCAGTATTTGGGAGGTTGAGCTAGGAGGATTGCAGGGTAGAGACCAGCCTCAGCAATAGCGAGACTCAGCAATTTGGCAAGACCTTGTTTTAAAACAAAAACTAAAAATGGGTGGGGGTGTAGCCGTGGATTGAACCCAGGGGCATTCTACTTCTGAGCTACACCCCCAGCACTTTTTAGTTTTTGTTTTGAAACAAAGTCTCGCTAAGTTACTGAGTCTTGCTGAGTTGCTGAGGTTGGTCTTGAATCTGCGATCCTCCTGACTCAGCCTCCCAAGTACTGGGATTACAGGCATGCACCAACAGGCCCAATTTAGAAAAAAAAATTAACACTAGAATTTCTCACTAGAGTCATGTGATTTCTCAATCCAAAGAAGATAAAATCAAATTAAAAGTCTGAAGGTAAAGTAGTTTTCTAGAAACCATTTTCCTGGGAAGCAAGACGTGTGTATCGACAGTCTAATAATAATAGAAGAGAAAAAAATGCCAAAGGGGAGGACAAGACTTCAGAAAGCAGCCCAGGACTCTGTCTTAGGGGAGCTCACCCAGGGTGCCATCAGACCTCGAGGGTCACACGGACAAGAGTCACCAGCACTCCTGAGACCTTGGGGACACCCAGAAGCGACGCAAGTCATTTTCCACTTAAGAAGGCGGTGGAGGACACAGCACATTTGTCAGCCTTTCAATTAGAAAGTGGAGTTGTTTTAAATCTTAAAAGGCTGTTTCACTTATTTGGGTAACTCACTTACGTGCAATACCACATTTCCTTATCATGTAAAGCAAGTAAGGGTATTTTATTTAATATAAAATCCTTTCTTCTGTTTAAAAAAAATGAGGTGTGTAAACCGTGTTGATATCAAATATTCCAGATGTCTCCAGGTACCACCAGGCTCTGGATACAAACGAGGTCAAATTTTCATCAATAATCCAGAGGTTCCTATGCTTCAGTCCCCGTCACTGCAGGATGCCAGTATGCCCCATTCACAGCTGTCTTTTCATGTTCCTTTCTGTGCAGAGCCACCTGCAGGTCCTGCCAGCCAAGAGAAAGGTGCCCCAGGGACGGTCACAGCCACAAACCCTCCCTGCACACGCCAGACAGCTTCTCGATTATCCAGTGGGAACGGAGAAGGGGCATCCACCCCATCACTGTGCTAAAATACGTTCCCTGTTCCTCAAGTCCTACCAAGTACTTTAAGAAAACTGCCAGCCGGGCGTGGTGGCACACACCTGTAATCCCAGTATTTGGGAGGCTAACACAGGAGGATTGCGAGTTTGCAGCCAGCCTCAGCAACTTAGTGAGGCCCTCTGCAATTTAGTGAGACCCTGTTTCAAAATAAAAAATAAATAGCTGGGTGTGGTGGCTCGCGCTTGTGATCCCAGTATTTGGGAGGCTGAGATAGGAGGATCGCAGGTTCACGGCCAGCCTCAGCAACTTGTGAGGCCCTCCGCAACTTAGTGAGACCCTGTTTCAAAATAAAGAATAAAATAGGGCTGGGGGTATAGCTCGGAGGTAGAATGCCCCGGGTTCCATCCCCAGTACCACAATAAATAAAGAAATAAAGAAATGAAATAAAGAAAGAAGAAAGAAAAGAAAGAAGAAAGAAAGGAACGAACGAACGAACGAACGAACGAAGGAATGAAGGAAGGAAAGAAGGACTATGGGTGTAGCTTGGAGATGGAATGTCCCTGGGTTCAATCCTTACTACCACAAAAAAGAGAAAGCAAAACAAAACCAACTGTCCCCTCTGCTTTGAATTGTCCCTTCTCTCCCTTCAGGTCAGTCTAGGGGGACAGGTGCCTGTGTGTGTGTGTGTGTGTGTTACTGGGGATTGAACCCAGGGGCATTCTACCTCTGCGCTACACCCCCAGCCCCATTTTATTTTTTTATTTGGAAACAGGGTCTTGCTAAGTTGCTGAGACCTTGCTAAGTTGCTGAGGCTGTCCTCAAACTGCCATCCTCCTGTGTCAGCCTCTCAAGTACTGGGATTACAGGCGTGTGCCACCATGCCCAGCAACAGGTGCCATTTTTAACTCTCTTTTCCCTCTCCTCTGGGCCCCTACCCCAGACCTCACCTGTGCCTTCCCAGCGTGGGTAGCAAGGAGCACAGACTCCTGGGGCTTCCCGCTAGAATCAGGTCTGGGATTCAGCTACAACACCAAGCAGAACAATGGGTATTTTGCAATTTTTGAGTTCTTAAAAATCCTAGCATTCTATAGAGCAGTGATTTTTTTTTTTTTTTGCGGTACTAGGGATTGAACCCAGGGGTGTTTTACCTCCGAGCTACACCCCCGGCCCTATTTTTTATACTTTATTTTGAAACCGGGTCTCATGAAGTTGCGGAGGGCCTCAGAAGTTGCTGAGGCTGGCCGCGAACCCAGATCCTCCGGTCTCCGCCTCCCAAGTACTGGGATTACAAGCGTGCGCCACCACGCCCGGCCAGTGATTTTTTTTTAAATACCAGTGGTTTAAAAAAGTATTGTACCTTCTTCTCTAGAAGATCATGCTCGTGGGTGCTAGCTTCTCCCATCTCTCTGTGGATCCTCATTTTATCTCCCCCTGACAGACCCCAGTGCTAGTTCAGGGCCACGGGCAGCACAGAGACCGAGCTGGGCGGCTTGGCTGTCGATGTGCAGGCGCATGGGCCCATCCCAGGCTGACGTGCCTAAAACCTAAAACCTCTGGAGGTTGAGTTCCTTTGTTTCAGGACTTGACAAAGACAGCCAAATGGATTAATTGCAAATAATGTGACTCTTCTGCATGACTTAAACTCCCATATAGTTAGTCATGATGGTAGATAACAAGGAAAAATAATGTTGCTATAAAACACTTGCTTATAAAATGATTCAGTTGTTAACTCTTTGGGAATGCCTCACGATGTAACTCGAAGGAGAGTGGTTATCTTGACCCTGTCCACATCCTTGTGGTCTCCCAGGCCCATGTTTCAATCTAGGAGGGTATGTAGGACCTATCTTTCTCCTTCCTTCCTTCCTTCCTTCCTTCCTTCCTTCCTTCCTTCCTTCTTTCCTTTCTTTCTTTCTTTTACTGAGGATTGAACCCAGGGGCATTCTACCTCTGAGCTACACCCCCAGCCCTTTTGTTTTGTTTTGTTTTTTTATTTCAAAACAGGGTCTCACCTAAGTTGCTAAGGCTGGCCTCAGGCCCGTGATCCTCCTGTCTCAGCCTGGCTCAAGTGAGCCTTGACTCAGGTCATGTGGGTGATGTTGGGTCTCTGTCAAGGCCACAGTTGGCAGGCCTGTTCCTAGGGGCTCTAGTGGGTGAAGGTGCTATCTGCTCCCTGGATGGATTGGGGTTCTCTGGTACCTCAATCTGGGGGGCTGGTGCTAAGACATCAGCGCCTTTAGGATTCACAGACAGTGGGCCTGTCACCAGCTGTGCTGACAGGTGTGGCTTCCTCCCAGTCTCCAGACAGGTTCCTTTACATCACCAGATGGGCCCCTGGGCTGGCTAGTCCTCCAGTGATCATGGCTAAGATGGACTGGAACCGAGATAAGGGGGGTCGTGTGGCTGACTGGGAGCCACAGCTGGCTGTTACTGCTCAGCATCGAGGGAGCATTGCAGCAGCCGGGCATGGTGGCACACGTCTGTAATCCCAGTACCTGGGAGTCCTGAGACAGGAGGATTACAGGTTTGAGGCCAGCCTCAGCAACTTAGCGAGACCCTCAACAACTTAGCCAGACCCTGTTTCAAAATAAAATGAAATGGGGATGTAGCTCAGAGGTAGAATGCCCCTGGAGTCAATCCCCTGTGTGTGTGTGTGTGTGTGTGTGTGTGTGTGTGTGTGTGTGAGAGAGAGAGAGAGAGAGAGAGAGAGAACATTGTACAACATATCACTAGCCAGGGAAAGATCAAAATTCAAAATTCGAGGTGTGTTTTCGACTGAATGCGTACCACTCTCATAGCCTTGTAAAGTTGAAAAATCCTAGTTGAACCACTGTAAATTGGGAGCTGTCTATGATAATAAACTTGGCAGAGGAGAGGCAGAAAACTGCGGGACGTGATGGGGCAGAACAAAGCTGCTAATGTTATAATTTCAAGAGAAATTCTAATCTTTGGGATGGAAATAGAGGCATTTAGATTGAGCCCTGGAAGTCTTCAATCAAGGTGCTCAGAACCCTGACACAGATCACTCTGAAAAGTGTCACAGAAACACCCCCGAGGGATTTGCAACAACCGTATCCACATGACCAAGCATGGTGCAGGTCTAACAGGACGATTTCAGATGTTGGCGCAGCGCTACAAGAACGTCATTTTGAGTCACTGCATTTTTTTCCTTTATTAAGTGTCATCCACGCAGCATTAGCAGCTTTTGAGCTATTTCTCCCTTGAAATTTTCTAATTGTTTTAAGTAAAAAGAAATCGCAGGGGCTGGGGATGTAGTTCAGTGGTGGAGCGCGTGCCCAGCATGTGCCAGGCCCCAAGTTCAATCCCCAGCACTGCAGAAAACAAAACAAAATCACAAACTATCATCTGATGAAGGAGGCATATCAGCTGGGCGTGGTGACGCACGCCTATAATCCCAGTACCTGGGAGGCTGAGACGGGAGGTTCTCAGCCAGGTTCGCGGCCAGCCTCAGCAGCTCAGTGAGGCTCTCACAATTTAATGAGACCCTGTTTCAAAATAAAAAAAAATAAAATAAAATAGGGCTAGGGGTGTAGCTTGGAGGTAGAATGCCCCTGGGTTCAACCTGCAGTACCAAAGTGGGGAGTGTGAAGGAGGCAGATCTCACGGGGCGGGGGCTGGGCTTAGGGCTTAGACTCCGGCTCTCACCTTTGTTTTGAAGGCAGACGGTGGTTGAGGAAGTGCAGGCTCTTATCTCTTGCACTAAAAAAATATTGTTTCTTACTGAAAGTGTTTTCGGACTCTTAAGGTTTATCAATCTTTTGATAAAGTGGAAAGTAAATCACCAGTCCTAGAGTGCTCATCAGAAACTAGTTTTTTAGCCTCAGGAACTAACATTTATAGAGCACAGCTTATAAGTCAGAGTTTTTGCTTTTTATTTTATACATTTAGAGCTTCCATCGACCTTAAAAGGAGCCTGGTTATACAGCCCACTTCATAGATGAGGAAACGGAGGTTCGGAGGTTCGGAGAGGTAGAGTGACATTTGTACATTAAAAGGAAAAGCCAGAGCCGGGCGTGGTGGCGCACGCTTGTAATCCCAGTACTTTGGGAGGCCGAGACCTGAGGATCCGGGTTCAGCGCTTGTGCGCTCTCTCTCCTCTCTCTCTCCCTCTCCCTGTCTCTCTCTCCCTGTCTCTCTCTCTCTCTCTCTCCCTCTCTCTCTCTCTCTCTCTCTCT
>PVJS01042174.1:0-17629 GCA_004027185.1 Glis glis | reverse complement strand
AGGGAGGGAGAGAGAGAGAGAGAGAGAGAGAGAGAGAGAGAGAGCTGAGGCTGGCCGCGAACCCGGATCCTCCGGTCTCTGCCTCCCAAAGTACTGGGATTACAAGTGTGCGCCACCACACCCGGCCATATTTAATTTCAAATAAAGAAATTACTAAAATCACGTGCCTGCCTAACAATACATTCATACATACAATTTTTTTAAAAAAACTTTCCCAAATGAAGACTTATCTTAATTGAACAAAATTTAGGGATTGTTTATTTTTCTTCAAGCTAAGTTATATACATCCCTTTTGATAATTTGCAACATAAATGCTGAGATAAAGAGTTGGGCATGATGGCTAATGCCTCTAATCCCAATACTTGGGATGCTGAGGCAGGAGGATCACAGGTTTGAAACCTGCCTCAGAAATTTAGCGAGGCCTTAAGGAACTTAGTGAGAACCTGTTTCAAAATAAAAAAAAATAGGGCTGGTAGTATAGCTCAGAGGCAAAACACCTCTGGGTTCAATCCCCAGTACCATACACCACACAAAAAATACTGAGATAAAGTTAATCATTATTAATATATATCATGTTAGCTGGTAGGGAATTAGCACAGAAATAAGTAAAAGAGTTGACTAATGTACACATCACAGTATTTATTTTAAAATAAGGAAACAATAATAATATAGTCCTTATTTCTGCAGTTGTTTGCATGGTTATGGCTGCTATTTTTAACTTTTAACACTCCCCATACCATATTATCTTTGCTTTCAGCAAGTATCTTGGCGATTCATTATTTGAGTGCTCAACTTTCATTACAGAAGGGTACAAGCCAATTAAAGTCCTTCCTGTATCAAGTTATGAGTGATTTCTATTGATATTTACTGTAAGATATGGAAGTTATTAAAGATACAGCAGAGAATTTCCTGAATTCCAAACATACTCCTCTGTTCCTCCATTTCTAGTAACAATTCAATTTCCCCTGACAGAGTGCATTAATCACACCAGCCACAGAAGTAACCCTTCGCTTTGACTCTTGTTCATTGACCTGAGGAATCCAAAGTGACCCACAGAAGAAGTATCAGAGACAATAGCTGTCTATTGGAAGGGAAGCAAAATTGTTATAAGTGATACATTAGGGGAAATGGTGAGAGGAACCACTCCAGCATGGACCATAGGATTCCTAGATATAGAAGGAACATCGTAGTGGCCACCAAATTAGAGCATATACCACATCCTGCAGGACATTACCTGGTCTCTCAAGATATCACTTGTCTGGCAAGAGAGAGAAAGGAAAGATAAATTAAGTCTTTGTTTCATGATAATATAATTTTTCCCCATGAGGTAATTGTATTTTATTTCCCATCTTTGCATGTCCATGAGATTTCCTGTTGTATCCTTACAAAAAGTAACCTCCTTTATTTGGCAGGTCCAAATAGGATTTTATTCCAAATAAATGTAATGGTTTTGACTAAGACACTAACCATGGTTGACTGGATAATCAGGTGAATCCTGAGTGTTCCCTTATTATCTCTCCTGCTTACAGCCAGTCTTAAGTACAATTTCTCTCAAACTGGATAAAAAACAAAAGGCACTGCTTATATTCTTCTAATGTCCTATGTGTGTGTGGGGGGGGATAGAAGAGAGAGAGAGAGAGAGAGAGAGAGAGACAGAGAGAGAGAATATCAATCTTTCTAAGTTCTAGAGAAGAGGAAAATTCTTTTACAGATACAAAAACTTCACTAGGAATCAACTTTCTAAATAGATGAAAATAATATCAGTTTTATGATAAACATATAGGTGTCAATTCATTTAAAATTGGATAAAAACCATGGTTGACTGGATAATCAGGTGAATCCTGAATGTTCCCTTGTTATCTTTCCTGCTTACAGCCAGTCTTAAGTACCATTTCTCTCAAACTGGTTAAAAAGCAAAAGATATTGCTTATATTCTTCTAATGTCCTAT
This sequence comes from Glis glis, assembly GCA_004027185.1. Taxonomy (NCBI): domain Eukaryota; kingdom Metazoa; phylum Chordata; class Mammalia; order Rodentia; family Gliridae; genus Glis; species Glis glis. The sequence continues at coordinate 15,680 of PVJS01042174.1, read as the reverse complement.
GTGTGTGGGGGGGATAGAAAAGAGAGAGAGAGAGAAGAGAATATTAATCTTTCTAAGTTCTAGAGAAGAGGAAAAGTCTTTTACAGATATAAAATCTTCACTAGGAATCAACAATTTTCTAAATAGATGAAAATAATATCAATTTTGTGATAAGCATATAAGTGTCAATTCATTTCAAAGTTCCAATTTTATAAATGCAAATAATTATTTTTACTTTAATGCTATGAATTTTGTACATAGCCTATATGAAATTCCCTTTCTGGTCATTTTCTCCATCTCCCTCCTTCTATTTGTCTTCTGATCAATTCCCTCATCTCCTTTCTTCCCTTTCCTTCCTTCCTCTCCTGTTCCCATGTCTTTTCTCTGAAGGGCAGCACATAGAGGATTATGACCTAGATACTATAGTCTAAGACCAGAAACAACCTTATTTTCACTAAAGCTTTCTATCTTTGTTTCAAGCCCAAATTCAAATATCCTATCTGCCTTTTGTAACATTTGCTAAGAAACCAAATCTCGAATTTGGTAGGATGCTTATGATCTTGAGATTTGAGTGTTTACATGCTGAAATGCCAAAAGAATACAAACTGAAACAGTCTTGTGGAGAAATGCTGCCTGTTTTCTCCAATGTAAAATAACAATAATAATTTTTATCTTTTTCACATAGAGCACAAATACGACCTTGAGGGGAAAAGGGTCTTCTAAAATGTTTTATAAAAAACAGATAAAGTTTCATGGCATTTGGAATAATTTGGTGATTGGAAAGTATCCTGAAAGTAATGTTATTGATTAAACCTTCTCAGCATCAAATTCATTAAAAAGGACTGGACACAGGCTGGATGCTAGGATTAGCATAGAATGGAATTACAAGGATAACACAAAATATGTAAATTTAAGTCATATTTAAAACATTGACCCATAAAGGGGAATAAAGCAAGAAATTAACAATTAAGTTCAAACCGAAGCAATCAATTAATAAATCAAACAACTAAAGTATTTATATAACACAAATTATTACTATATAGTATTTTTTGTGAATTCACAAAAGTCCCGGGGATAATTCTTGCCTTCAAGCTGGCTCCAATCCATATAAGGAGTATTAACCTGGATGTAGAATAAAATACAAAACGTTCCCTTCTTGAATACCCACTTTGTTTGCTAGCTAGATTGTCTGCTTTTGAATTGATGTAATTTTCACTGAAGAGAAGATAGCTCTTTTATTCTGTGTCAGAACAAAGTCTTATTTTGTTTGCTCTTTGTAGTAAAGAAGTTAGGAATCAAGTGTGTGAAAACACCACAGATTTGAGTTTGTATTTAAAAAATAAAATATTTTTCTTTTTCCTAAAAGAGATGGAAGGACCTTAAGATAGAGAAGCAGTTGCTGTATAAATGATTGTGGCTCAGAGCAGTATATCAAGACCTGGCCTCTGATTTCAATGCTAACAAAGTGACACTACTGGCCTCTGATGATTTGTTAACAGCCATTGCATTTCAATTGTCTGAAACCAGCATTGCCCTCCAGCATCTTCCTCTTATGCATGAAAAGCCATTTATCAGCTCTGCCTGATGAGGCTTGAGATGACTCAAAGCTTCTGGCTTGAAGACCTCTTTGTGCTTGGACCTGTTGCCAGCCCCTTTCTAGAGCAAGTTTTTAGCACAGTTTTGTGCTAGAAACATACCTCTATGTGCTATTAAGAGGAAATTAAACTTCCAATTCTTTGGAATTTTAATTGGATGATTATTTAAAATCAAAAATGAAATTTTAATTGGACGATAATTTATAGTGTGCTTATGCTTATGTACATTGAAACAAACCAATGTTGAATATGAACCTCTACTTAACAATTTATGTATGCCCATGGATTTCCTAAGCAATGCACAATACAGCAGCAGTGGGAAACTGAGAAAGAAAGAAAATTGCATTGTGTTAAAATAGAAGGATGGTGTCAGAGATAAGAGGTCCAAAGACTCACATAAGTGTTAAAACATTGTTTTTGTGTGTGCTCGGAGAATAGCAGGTAGTAGCCATCAGGTTTTTACTATTTGTGCTGTTTGGAGTTGATTTATATTTATGTTACTTCTGTGTGGTTATTTTTTTTAAAAACAGAGAAGTAGAGAAACTGATAGAATCAAAGAAATCAATTCAGCAAAGGATTTTTGTTTGCTTGCTTTTTGTTTGTTTGCTTGCTTGCTTGTTTTTAGAGAATATACCATTTTTCCAACACTGTGTGGTTCCTAAAGAAAAGCGTAGTGTATATGTAAGAAACCACCTGGCCTTTAATGGGCCTACAAACTCGGTAGACAATCAAGGTTAGTAAACATCCAGGTTCAGAGTTAAAATACTCAAGGACCAAAGCGTATGGTTCTGAGAAGAGATAGGCTTTCCTCAGGGGAGGTTTCCAGGAGGACGTAGGCTTTGAAGTGTATGCAGCTGCAGGGCCAGATCAAGGATGGCTGGGATCAACGCATTGGACTCCCTCTGGGAGTTGTCATGCCACAGGTATCAAGAGCGAGCATTAGCAGATGAAGAAGTGAACAAGAGATTGTTCCAGTGACAGGAGAGAATATCACACCAGGGTGTAGCTCTCTTTGATTTCCGTGACTTTTTCCATGTTACCTTCCACTTTGGACACTATGCTGAATCCATATCCCTTTACTCCACCAGTCTTCTCCCTTCAGGCATGTGACCTATTCCTGAGAGTTCCTTTCAATCAGTGTAATTCCTGAGAAGCCCTCCCCCAGATTGCAGAGAGCTGCTATTGTCCCTTTCATGCCCTCTTCAGTGTCCTCTCCCACAATAACTAATATTTAAGAGATTTTTTCCCTTAGCACACAGGTGATGCTCAATAAATATCTACTGAATAAGATGTTTAAAGGAGAGAGAGGTCTTTATTAGCACAGGTAGTTTTTATTCCATTCTCTTCCCTTGTGTGGACACACTGCTCTAGGCTTGAAAATTTTCACTTTGAATAGGGGATCCGAATGCTGGTTTGAGAAAAGAAAACATGAAGTGAAGAAGTAGTAGATGCCAAAGTTATGTTCTTTGATGCCTGGAGGACATCCTAGAACTCTGGATTTCAGGTTATGAAAAAAACTTTTTCTATCCACACAAAAATCTATTTGGTAGAACATACAGTTGTAGCAGATGATGTTGGTACCTCAGTTAGATGCTCTGTGCTAGAGGTCCGCAGGGGAATCCTTCCCTTTAGAATGGTTCGTGTTAGCCATCTTACCCAGAAATGCTTGGAAGACATTTTCCTTATCTCTACATGTGGTCTGCAGCCAATAACTAATTCACAAGGAGTAAAAATTTATTGCCTCTAAAAGGAAAAAATCTGCTGTGCCATTCATGCCTCTGTGTTTCTGCAAGATCAGGCTGAAGCTAGACTTGAGCTGGACCGGTGAGTCACAAATTTTTCTTGTGTATTGGAATCACCTGAAGAGCTTGTTAAAATACAGATTACTGGGCCACACATTCAGAATTTCTGAATCAGTAGACTGGAGCCTGAGAATTTGCTTTTTAACACATTCTCTGGTGCTGATGTTGTTTGGGCACTACAGTTTGAAAACCACTGAGCTGACCCCCCCTTTGCCTCCCTTCTCCCTTTGTCCTTCCATGCTTTATTCACTCTTTTAGTTTTCACCTGACAACATTCTTTCAATCGCGTTTTCATAAAAATTCCCATCTCAAGCTCTGCTTCTAAGGAACCAGACCTAAAACAATAGTCTATGCTGAATTAGACTTGCAGAATTTTAAAAGATTGGCTTTTGCATATGTATGTATGTGTATATACATAATGTAGAGTAGGACAGGGACTTGGAAAAAATGCTTTCTACCCTTACTCAGGGCTACATGTGCTCTTTGGACAAATGAAGTTATGTTAACAATAATAACCAAGGTTTCACGGCTTAACAATTCTCCTTCCTAGTATTGCTTCTGTGACTCCTTCCCAGTGGCACCAGTACCAGTACACTGAAGCATCCAAAGTTGTTGCTAAGGGACATGGAGCTTAAAGAAAATCATGGGAAGGGGACATAGGCATAAAAGCACCTGCGCCATTTGTGTTAACCCTGTTAGAAGGATTGTGAAGCACTGTTATAAATAACTGCATTTCAGAGAGCTTATGAAAGCTGTTCTTGCAGAAATTAATGTCAGCCTCCTTTCCCCCAATGCTGGAAATCAATCAGGGCAAGAATGCAGAAACATCACCACATGGCTTTCAAAATTCTTCTTTGCTGTGACAACTGAACCATTCTCTTTGGGTCAGGCTCATTTGCCTCTCACATTTTGATCTCAGGTGAATTTTCACAGGGTCTTTCATTGCTCATGTAAATATATTTCTTAAGGACTCACCTTTCTGATTTATCTAAGTCCCCCTGAGATTCAGGGTGGGAATCACTACATAAGCTTTCTTTGTTTATGCCAGGAGTTGTACTTCAATACCTTTTGATCTGTCAAGTACTGACTTGTGCTGATGTCCCTGGTTTTAAAAAATATAAAGTGAGAAGGTAAAACTTATTATACTATACACATGTAAGTGTGTGTGTGTGTGTGTGTGTGTGTGTGTGTGTGTGTGTGACTCTCATAATACCAAAACTACTTCCCATCTTCTTAGTTTTTAGTACCATCTTTAGTGAGTAAAATATGGGTTTACAAATGCCAAAAGGCAGTTCATTATTTATTTTCCCTTTTCATGACTGTTTCAAGATTCTGTATCCATTCCAAGAATAGTGACTTTTTAAGATTCCACAGTAAGTGAGATCATGCATGTTTTTTTGTCTTTGGCTTATTCCACTTATCATAATGCCCTCTATATTCATTCATGTATTTGCAAATGGCAGCATCTCCTTTAGTTACTAGGGGTGAGAGGGAAAAATGGGGAGAAATAGGTCAAAGGGTACAACTTGTAATACATAAGATGAGTAAGTCTAGTGATCCCCCAAATTGAAGGCCATAGTTAACAATGTTGTTTTATACACTGAAAATTTGCTAAGAAAGCAGATATTAGGTGCTCTTACCACACACACCAAAAAGATAACTATGGAAGATAATAGGAAATGTTAGTTTACTTGACTATAGTAATCATTTCACTATATATTTATGTCAAGCATCTTGGATATGTATATCAATGTACAAATTATGTACAAATTACATATATAAAATATATAAAATGAAAAATTAATTTGTAAAAAGAACTAAGCCGGGCATGGTGGCACATGCTTGTAATCCCAGTACTTGGGAGGCTGAGACTGGAGGATCCGGGTTTGTGGCCAGCCTCAGCTACTTAGTAAGGCCCTCCGCAACTTAGTGAGACCCTATTTCAAAATAAAGAATAAAATAGGGCTGAGGGTGTAGTTCCGAGGTAGAATGCCCCTGGGTTCAATCCCCAGTACCACACACAAAAAAAGAACTATAGTCATATACCCCATGTTTTGATTAACAGTAGACCACGTATATGATGGTGGTTCCATCAAATTATAATGATGCTCAAAAATTCCTGTTGCCTAGTTGCAGCATAGCTACCAAAACATTGAAGCACAAGGCAATATTCATATGTTTGTGGTGATGCTCATGGAAATAAACCTACCATGCTGCCAGTCATATAAAAGTATAGTGCACACCATTATGCATAGTATATATATATATATATAATGCTTCATAATGATAATAAATGATTGTTACTAGTTTACATATTTACTATACAATACTTTTATTGTTATTTTAATGTGTACTCCTACTTTTTTAAAGGTTTGCTATGCTATAAAACAATGTGCTATGTTCTGCTGGCTGCAGACTCACAACTCATTATACTATGTTCCTTGAATGCCCTGCACCCTGTAATTTTGTGAATGCACATTTTACAATGTTCACACACAATGAGGAAATCACACAAGAACACATTTTCTCAGAACATATCTCCATCATTAAATGACACATGACTTATCTTAAACCAAAAGTAACATGTTAAAAGAAAAAAAAAACACCAGTGTGGCTAAGATAGTAAATCTATCTCTTCTCACGTAGCTAAGACTCTTAGAAATTACCTTCTCAGTAGGGTGTAGTGGTGCACACTTGTAATCCCAGTACTTGGGAAGCTGAGACCAGAGGATCTGGGTTTGCGGCCAGCCTCAGCTACTTAGTAAGACGCTCCACAACTTAGTGAGACCCTGTTTCAAAATAAAGAATAAAAAATAGGGCTGGGGATGTATCTCAGAGGTAGAATGCCCCTGGGTTTAATCCCCAGTACCACAAAAAAAAAAAGAAAAAGAAACTACCTTCTCCTATGTTAAGGAGAAACACAGAGCAGCAGAAATATGTCCTGGTCTCTTATGGACAATGGAGAGATAATAGAAGCCTTAAGAAGAGGTTTTAAAATTCCCACTAGCATTAGTTTTTTAACTTTGCTTTTGCAACTTTCTATAAACTAGCCTCATGACGAACATTTGAGTTCCAAGAACACACAGCATCAGTTAAACTCCAAATTAATTCACATTTGGTTGCAGAACTTTTAAAACTGAAAACCACTTCCTCTAGGGGAGAATTTAGTCTTTCATTCTGCTCTAAGAAACCCATTAAAATTGTCACTAAGATATGCTTGCCATGAAATCGGGACTGATGTAAATGATATAATTCAGAACATGATTACCTATAATTTTGTTTCCATTGTCCTTAAGCCTTAGCCAGGATTGGAAGGCTCAGGCATTTTATGACATTTGAAGGCTCTAATCAGGTAACAAGGAGACTATCCCCCTGAACAACCTGCTATATAAAAGAACAGCTTGTGACATTTTGTAGTTTTTATGTCTTCACCACCGGCAGGATGGCACCCTTATTGTTTAAAATTAATTTGTGATCACCTACACCATGTATATAGTGAACATTATATCCTACAATAGCTGAGTATACTCTCACACAGATTACAAGGTTCTATAATTTAGGATATAGGGAAGCAACATTTGGGTTTCATGGTGTGGTTCATAAAATAAAAATACATATTTGGTAAAATATTTTATTGATAAATAAATATTTTTCACATTTCACAAAATTTGTGAAAAACCTCCATGTTTTCCCAATGTGCATAAACACAAGGGTACAACTTTTATTCTTCACAATTTTAGATTCTTTAGGCTTAAGTGCAAATCACAGCCATGCTATTTGTTTATTTTGTCTTTGAGAAGCTGGTGTGAAGAGGTCAGGCTTAGTTTAATTGAATTACATTGTAAGACCAATTTCTGTATAACCCTCTTTTAGATTATGATGCAATAACCTATGAATTTTACTGGTGAAGAATCAAACTAATTATGAAAAGCATGAAGGAATAATTTAAAATATCAAATTTGTTCTAATTGATGAGGGAAGTATTTTCATGTTTGTTTACTGATTTAGTGAAGACATACTTTTTGTTCACCATGACTGTTTATTCATAAACACAAGTCCAGAGAAACAGTTTTCTCTTCTACAGAGAGGAATCAGGGATATGGTCTCTGGGCCAGACAGGAATGGTATACAATCAGTTGGTCTAAATAAATTTCACCCCCTGAGATAAAAAGTTTTTCCTAATCTTTGAGACTACCTTCATTTTACCTAAGTTCGCTTAAATTTTCTTTCTGTTTTAATGTGTTGCTACATAAGTCTATGTGACAAAGACCTTTGATTATTTCTGTTCTCCAGTGGATTTATCCATTAGTGGACCTAGAAAAGCCTTTCAAATACTTTATTCATCACATAATTAATAAGTATATAAGCAGGATTCTTTATGAAAACACATTGACTGTCTAGATAGGATTCAATAAAGATGAGTGGACTCTTGTTTATAACAAAAAAAAAGTGAGGAATCTGATGGAGTTAAGACAGACCTTGACCTGCTATTGGTTGGGCACACTGTTATTCTTTCAATAAGCTCAGTGATGGTGATAGCTGTTTACATGGTACCTATAGTTTATATACAGACTTCAATAATAAGATGCTCTATATTTTAGACCTAGCTGATGAAATGGAACATAAATTAGCTTGTTTGAAGAAAATACCTCCATCTTTTAAATTGTCTAAACTTTACTGTTTATTAATTTTCAAGCCATATGTAATATCAAAATTAGCTGTGAAAGTGTTGATCTTCTAATGTAATTCATAATGGTTATTTTAGGAGATGATTGAATATTTTCTTTTTTTTTTTTGCAGTACTGGGGATGGAACCCAGGGGCATTCTACCTCCAAGCTACACCCCCAGCCCTATTTTTTATTCTTTGTTTTGAAACAGGGTCTCACTAAGTTGCAGAGGGCCTCACTAAGTAGCTGAGGCTAACTGCGAACCTGCAATTCTTCTGTCTCAGCCTCCCAAATACTGGGATTACAAACATGTGCCACCACACCCAGCTGAATATTTTCAATATAACTAGACTATGTCATCCTTGGAGAAGACTACCAATTTAATGAATAGAAGCACATATTTTGTTGAATTCTAAGGATAGGTTATAATTAATAAAAAACAAATATTATTGACATAATTTATTCCCTGTCATTGCAGTATTTATTTCCTTGAAAACTACAAAACCCAAATAGTTAAAGATGATAAATACATCAAATCACAGTTTCAAGGGTTTTAAAATGTTAAAATTTCCCCTAGAGTAAAATGTTTAAAAATCTCTGTGAAATATTAAAATAATTTTATTTAACATTGATTTATTAAATACTTACCACGTACCAAGCACTGTTACAAAGAAAAAACTGTTGAAAATTTGTGGTTTCTGCTTTCAAGAACTTTTCAGTTTAGTTAAGGAGAATAAAGTAAATTTAAAATTATACAAGTTAACTAAGAAAACTAATAGAGTAATATGCATGAGGCACAGAGGGAAGAAGCATTAGAAATTTTCTGGTAAATTTAGAGAAGGCTTCACAAAGGACATTAAAGGCATTTGTGCTGAGAAAAGCAATATTCTTCATTGTTGGAAGCCTGGATTCTGCTTTGTTACTATTGGGTTCTCCCCAACCACTACCCCAAGGTACTGGACATTGAACACAGGGGTACTCTACCACTGAGCTACATATTCAGCCTATATTTATTTATTTATTTATTTATTTATTTATTATTTTTTATTTTTATTTTGAGATGAGTCTCACTAAGTTGCCCAGGCTGGCCTGGGACTTGGGATCCTCCTGCCTCAGCCTTCAGAGTCTCTGGGATTGCAGATGTGCACCACCATGCTATTGCTGGGATTCTGGTTGTTGACTGCTCAGATTGGAATCTCAGCTGTGCCACTTATTAGCTATGAGCTTGGCCATGTTACTGATTTTTCTGTCATTCATTCTGAATCAGAGAAACCCAGATGATATGTACACCTTATTCATGGGTTTTGCAGAATTGAATGCATCAATATACATAATATACACAAAATATTTAGGGCAATGACTCACATACATAGTGTCTTTTAAGTATTTGTTATTATTATTTGAAGGTTGGGGGCAGCTTGATGGGTGGATGAACTTGGGAAGAGGATTCCACATAAAGGCAACACAAGCAATATAAGAAATTAGATGACGAAGAATCTTTAATCCATGCAGAAGTTGGATATTTTCATCCCATGGGTATCCAGACTTCACTGAACAAATTTTTAACAGAAAGCATGCATGTAAGAAGGGTATCCCTACGCCATTTTAAAGCAAACACTAAGGTATATTATTAAGACAGTATGAAGAAGGACTAATCAGGATACTGTGGTGCTAGACAAGAAAACTGAATTAGGGGAATAGAAAAGAGAAACGGGAAGGTCAAAGGGCAATTCAACAGGTAGAACAAATAGAACATGATTTGCTCTTCAGAATTGGGGATAAAGAAAAGGGAAAGATGTAGGATATATATTTTCCTTTCCTAAATTCATTTTAAAGGTATAAATAGAAAGCCACAAGGATGATAAACAATTGAAAGAAAAATTTATTATTAAAATAATGCCATGAAACATGTCTATGGCTTCATAATTCTTCAAGTGAAAATATTTAAAGAAAAGTGCATTAGTCACCTCAGCCTGGCACAACAAAATACCTTAAATTGAGTGGCTTAAATAAAATAAATAATTTTCTCATAGTTCCAGGGTCAGAGGCCCAAGATCAAGGTTCTAGCTGACTTGACTTCTGATGCGGGCTCTCTTCCTGACTTAAAGACAGCTGCCGTCTCTGAGATGTGATGTGACATGACAGAGAAAGAGAGAGAGGTCTGCTGTCCCTTTCTGTTCTTAGAAGTACTCCAGCCCTATGGGATCAGGGAGCTATTCTTTTTTATTTATTTATTTATATATTTTTTTTTTTGCGGTACCAGGGATTGAACCCAGGGGCGTTCTACCCCCGCGCTACACCCCTGGCCCTATTTTTTATACTTAATTTTGAAACCGGGTTTCACGAAGTTGCAGAGGGCCTCACTAGGTAGAGAGAGAGAGAGAGAGAGAGAGAGAGAGAGAGCTGAGGCTGGCCGCGAACCCAGATCCTCCGGTCTCCGCCTCCCAAAGTACTGGGATTACAAGCGTGCGCCACCACGCCCGGCCAGGGAGCTATTCTTAACCTCACTTAATTTTTTTTTTTTTAACATGGTTATTCTATATTTAATGTTTTGAATAAATAGCAAACTGCTAAGTGGCTACACCATTTCCCAGAGCAGTGTAAAGTGGTACTAAATTCTTACAAGGAAAATAACCTCACTTAATTTTTGTCATGTTCCCCCAGGTCCTTTCTTCAAATATAGGACCATTGTGGGTTAGGGCTTCAAATATGAATTAGAGGTGAAGTTAGCAAAACAATTCAGTCCACAGCCTAAAAGTAAGACTTTTTTTTTCCTTTTTATTAATTAGTATTTGAGAAGAGACAGTTCATTGGCTGGGCATTATGGTGCACACCTGTAATCTCAGGATTTAGGAAGCTGAGACAAGAGAATCGCAGGTTCAAGGCCAGCCTCAAGCAATTTAGCAAGACTTTGTTTTAAAACAAAAAATAAAATCATCTGTGGTTATGGCTCAGAGGTAGAATGCCCCTGGGTTCAATCCCCAGTACCCCCCAAATAATAATAATACAACTCATTGGATGGAAACTTTATCCTTGAACCAAGACCGGGTTATATAATATAATAGATTATCCATGTAGTTTATGTTTTGAAATAAATTCAAACATATTACTTGAGATACTGTGAAGAATGAGAGCTTACAATGTTTATTTATAAATCCAAAAATTTTAAAGCTAACTGCAAAAGTGGATTTGTCAGTAAACACCATGATTCACAGATTCAAGAGGTTTTGAATTAAAACACTTGAATGTGTTAAACTCCCTCTCTGACATTTCATAATAGAAGAAAGGGAGGTGTGGAGAGGCTAGGTCATGATTTAATCACATAATTAGTTGGTGGCAGCATTAGGTCCAGCCTTAGAACCAGAAATAATTTTCTCCTAGTCTAGTGTTTGGCCACACTACATGTCTCAAAGCTCTATCTATAAGATGGATATTTTGCTATGAAAATGATATTTCCTGCTAATCAAGAATTTCAAGTACTAGCTAAAATATTTGTTCACAATGTTCTTTAAACTTCAATTTGCTGCTATTCGGGTGTCTTATAAACCAAATATAATCATTATAATGTTGATTTAATTATTTCTTTTAACATCATTATCAGGGGATTCTAAATTTCTTTTGTAAAGGAGATACGAGACTCCACTGATAACAGTGGCATTGATCTGGGTTATATTTATAGGCATTAGAAATTATTAAGACATATGTCTTTATATTGTTTTCATCCCTCATGAGAATAAGATAGAGCTATGTTGTATGCATTTCAAACATCACATTTGGGAATAATTTTCTACAATAAAGATCTACATTGAAAACTGAAGTAGTCTTTTATCATTTAGTGCCTTCTTTCTTGAGCAATCCTTGAGCTAGAGTTATAGTCAATTTTTTTTTTGTACATCTTTGGGGACAAAGAAATGAAGCAAGGGAAGTATGTTTTGAACTCAAAACATACTTTTTTCTGACAAAATTGAAAGTTTCAGTTTTCCTGTAGAATATAAGTGGAAAAAATAAGTGAAATTCCTAACTTAAATGAAATACTATAGAAGCCTATGGAAGTAAGGGCAAGATATTAGCATGTCCAAAGTTTAACTGGTTTTATTTGGTTAAACTGAGAAGATATCAGAATTGTGAAAATCCAATAAGAAAATAGATGTTATTGTTGGAAAATTGTCAAGTGCTATCTGGACAAATGAATATTGCAAATGTGGTGATTAAGATACATTAAATATTGGGGAAGCATTAACACCTACAAAAATGCTTGCTAGAATTGAGATTCAGAAACATTTCACCTGGAATAAAAAATTTATGCTTACTCTCTTCTTAGACTTTTAGACAAACAATGCATTATTATTGAGAAATCAAATAACAATTGCAATGAACTGACAGAAAACTAACCAACAATCACTTAAGGAACTTGCATCCCCAGTACATAGATATCTAAATATCACATTTGTCCAAACCCTGCATTTAGTTACCATTAATAAGATAAATGCTGCTGCTGTTGCTGTTTTAATCAATTCTTTGAAAGTAAATTAGAAAGGAAGATGGATGATCTAAGTCACTAGCTTGAGCTTTCCTGGTGATTGTTCCAGTCTCCTTGGGAATCCATTAACTGAAGGTGGTACCTAGGAATTCTTGGGCAGAGTGAATAGGTGACACGATTTACTTCTCAACCGCATTTGATGGTGTGAGACCTATTAGAGACATGTGCTCTCTCTCTCTCTTTTCATCTGACTGAGCACTGACATCACCAGTGCATGGAGCTTAAGTAGCGGCACCAGTTAACTGCTGTCTGTCAAATCAGATCATCAAATGGCAAGGAGAGTCTGATCTCGGGTAATACAAATGCCATGGCTTCCAATGGATGCAGATGTCATAATGTGACCTTTACTGTGCCATTTAGATTCCTCTGACCTCTCCCCTTCCTCTGCTGTCCATAGGCTGATTATCTCATTGTGTTGAGTTTTACATTGAATATATATCCAGCAAAGTTCTGGTAATGCTAACAACTTCCATTCTCAGGAAAATGCAGTGTGTGTGCTTAATGTCTAGACAGGATAACACACCAATTAGGAGCACAGACCTAGGAATAAGAAGCCCTGAACATGGTAACTGATTCCATTTTGAAGCAGTGTGATTTTCTGAGAAATGTACTGATTTAAACCTTCTTTGTTATGTTTTCTTATCGTGTATAAAGCGTGGTTAATAATGATACCTACCACATTATGTAATTATGTGTGCAAAGCTATTTTTAAGTAAGAAAACCTAAACGCAGCACTATTTACTTCTCAACCACATTTGATGGTGTGAAATCTGTTAGAGACATGTCTACAATGTCATTTTCAGGGCTTTTAGCCTTGACATAGTGCAATAGGCAAAATTCCAGATCAAATTTCTAATTTGTACATTGTTCAGTTTGCAAAATTATAAAGGCAAGGTTTCAAAAACAACTTTGTACAATGAATGGCAGACTTATTAATATTTAGGCAGGTTTAGTCTTTTATCCCTATGTGGTAATGTCCTTGAAAAGCACCTCTCATAAATAGGTACTATGCAGCTTGGGTTTCTAGACTAAAATAATTTACACAATGATACGTCTTACTTAATATGTCTTGTGTGCTGTGTACTGAAAATCTATACAATTATTAAGGTGATGAAAAGCTTTAGCCATGCTATAGTTACCTTTGTTGCAATGTCAGTTGTAAATAACTACCTCTTTTATATTCTGAACCAATTTTTTTAAAAAATGAGCATGTTGTATAGGCTACTTTAAAATGACTTGAAGAACTCATATTTTTGTATTTTTACTTCAGACAGGAAATATCAATTTAGCTATAAGACTATCATTGTGATAATTTCATAGTTATTTCATGTAAAAATAATCTGTTATCCAGTTACTTTTAAGAAAATGGCCTATACTTTGTATATTTGTTGAAAAAATACTACTAAAATTAGGCTGTGTAAGTCACTATCGTAAGAGAAATGACAAAATAATGATAAAACACACTGTTTGGAATCTTTTGTGCGAGATAGACCAAAATACATGTCAAATACATATTTTTAAAGTAAAGGAAGATACAACCATTGAGAATGACCTGGGTTTGGCTGTGGGTTTTGTTTTTTGCAGTACAGAGAATTTAACCCAGATGTGCCCTATTACTGAACTACATCCCCAGCCCTTTTTAGTTTTTATTTTGAAACTGGGTCTCCCTAAGGTGCCACTTACTGGCCTCCCACCTGGGGTCCTCCTCTCTGAGCTTCCCAAGTACTGGGATTACAGATATATGCTACCACACCCAGCAATTAGTTTGTAAAGGGATGAGTTTTCAAATTAATGGATGAGAAAGGTAACATTTAAATATAGCTCCAAGTGAGGCGAAGAAGACAGGAGAACATCCTGGGGAGAACTACTGCAGGCAGAGGAATAAGAACCTCGCAAGACCCAGGACCAGAATGGAGGTTTCTATAGCTAGAACTTAGTTTTCGATAGATGCAGTGTAATCTGGTTTCGAGTTTTCAAAGGAGGAAGTGCAATAGGGAGGGAAGGGAAAGCAAGGCAAGTGTGGGCGCGTATTTGCATTCAGGAAGACACTGCTAGGGCCTAAAGAGAAGTGACGGTGGTGATATGGGGGTCTCCTCTTACTGGGCTCTTGTCCAGTGGATTTCGACAAATGAGGTCGAAGGACTAATGAAGGGAGTAGGTATATGAAAGTTTATTGGTAAGCCAAGGAAAGATAGAATAGAAAAACAGAATAGCTCCCACACAGGCGAGGGGCTCTCAAAAAAGAGTGGCCAGGCCATTAAAGTTCTAGGGAGGTGAGCTTTCATCCCTTCTTGTGATTTCCATCTACTCTTTTGTTATGGGTCAGAACTGGGTCTGGGCGACTGGATGACTTTGGCCCAGTTTCAATCCTTACTTTGAATCCTTATCTCATGGGCTGGTGAACTTTAGCCTCCAAGGGCTGATGGGATCTAGTCTCTTAGCATTGCTTGTCTCCCCCACTTCCTTTTCACTTTGATTACACTGGTTGTCCTCAGGATGGGATGCACAGAAGGAGCTGAAGTTTTGCTTTGATTTCCGTAGTCCCTGCTGGGCCATCGTTACCCTTACATCTTATTAACCTTCCCTGTTTTTGTGCCTTACATAAATGGTTTCTTTTAACCCTTCCTGTTCCTAGGTCCTCTGCCCTGCCTCAGTAACATGGTCCAGAGTCATAATAAAAGCAATGATAATTAGCTTTTTTCAGGGCATATGTGGACAGAAGGATCCATTGGTCTTGAGGCCTTCTTAAATCCAGGAGCATAGATCTCTGGAGGCTTCCTTTACAGATGGCAGTGGCTTTCTGGAACATATTTCATTAACTTGCAAGTGTTGACATTGACTTCAGAGGTCATCTCATGCAATTTCTCAGCTGCACATGGACTCTCATTACTCCTACTTGCAGGTGGTCATTCAGTCTTTTTAAAACACAATTATAAGGCCATCTTTTAGTTTTTTATCTTTTTTTTTTTTTTTTGCGGTACCGGGGATTGAACCCAGGGGCATTCTACCTCCGTGTTACACCCCCGGCCCTATTTTGTATACTTTATTTTGAAACCAGTTCTCACGAAGTTGCGGAGGGCCTCACTAAGTAGAGAG
>PVJS01042173.1:0-17634 GCA_004027185.1 Glis glis | reverse complement strand
ATAAAAAATAGGGCTGGGGGTGTAGCGCGGAGGTAGAATGCCCCTGGGTTCAATCCCCGGTACCGCAAAAAAAAAAAAATGACATGGTTTGGGTAGAGGGTTTTTTTTTATGTGACCCCAAATAAAACACAACAAAAGTAAAAATAGACAAATAAGATTACATCATACAGAAAGGCTTTTTTTTTCTTTCTCTCTCTTTTGGTACTAGGGATTAAGCCCAGGGGAATTCTACCTCTGAGATACACACTCAGCCCTTTTTACTTTTTACTATGAAATAAGGTCTCACTAAGTTGCTGAGGGTCTTGCTAAATTGCAGTGGCCGGCCTCTATCCTGCGATCTTCCTATCTCAGCCTCCCAAGTACTGGGATTACTCTTACTACAAAACATAAATATGTGAAGTAACACATATGTTGATTAACTCGATTGAGCTATACACATTTCTTTTTATATTTATTTTTTATGTTTTTATTTAATTTATTACATTTATTGGTGCATCGTAGTTGTACGTTTTGATATGTGTCAGGGTATCAGAAGCATGCATGCACACATTGCTCATTTAGCCCTCCTCAAATCCCACCCTATTCCCTCCCCCTTCCCTCCTTTCCGTGCTCAGCATAGTGATTGACTCTGATGAGTTTGTGTGTACACCTAATGTGCATTAGTGTATTTCCCTCTTCTCCCCTCCCATCTCCCTCAGGTCGCCTTCTTTGCTCAACTAAAGTTTTCTCCTTCTTTGTCTGGGGTTCCCTTCTATGTCCCATTCTCCCTAGCTTCTACATATTAGGGAGAACATCCAACTTTTCACTCTTTGTAATTGACTAATCTCACTTAGCATAATGTTCTCCAGCGCCCTCCATTTCCCTGAAAATGATGTAATTTTGTTCTTCTTTATGGCTGCGTAAAATTCCATTGTGTACATATCCCAGTTTTGTGATCCATTCACCTGTTGATGAACACCTTGGCTGGTTCCAAAGTTTGGCAATTGTGAATTGTGCAGCTATAAACATAGATACACATGCATTAGTCTGGTAGTTTGGTTTCAGTCCTTTTGGGTGGATGCCTAGAAGTGATATTGCTGGGTCATATGGTAGGTACATTCCCATTCTTCTGAGGATCCTCCACACTGTTTTCCAAAGTGGTTGCACTAATTTGCAATTCCACCAACAGTGTATTAGAGTTCCTACTTCTCCACATCCTTGCCAGCATTTGTTGTTGTTTGTGTTTTTAATGATTGCCATTCTAATTGGGGTTAGGTGAAATCTCAGGGTAGTTTTGATTTGCATCTCTCTGATTGCTAATGATATTGAACATTTTTTCATACATTTATGGGCCATTTGTATTTTTTCTTAGCTATACACATTTCAAAATGATGTTGTACACAAAAATGCATGTCATTTTTATTTGTCAATTTAAAAATGAATTAATTAAATGTATCTTATTAAATATTATCCCTCTAACTTGCCTTCTTTTAATTTAATTTTAAAGAATCTTTGATAATATTACTATTTTATATTTTAGTTAACTATACATACTCTCATACTATACTATGTTCTTGCATATATTTCCTTGGATGTCTATATATATATATATATATATATATATATATATATATATCTAGTGCACATTTTTTAAAGTTCTGAGGCAAAGCTTAATGAAAAATAATAGCTTATGTTCTTGGAGTGTTCAAGGACAGAAATACAGAATTGAAAGCCAGAATTTTTATCAACATTATTAGTCAAAGAAACATTTTTTTCCACACTGTTGATCTGCCATGAGATATTTCAGTGTCTAAATTGTCTTCTGTTTATTTGTTCTTTTCACTCTCACAGCCCAATTAGAGCAGAACAGCAAAGCTGTGGAGTTTGGGAGGAGAAAAGAGGGATACTAAGGTAAAGAATTACTTGTATTATTTTATTTTATAGGACAGGAGCATCAAGCCCAGGAAACAAGGTGCTGCCTGCTGAGTTAATCTATTGTATGAGAATGTCAGAGGCTCCCTTGGTCCTGCGACTTTGGAGTCATGGAGAACTCCCCATTTTCCTCCGCTAAATATACTCTTCATTCATTTAGTTCAAAATACACGTATAAAGGGCTTACTTTTAGCCAGGGGATGTTCCTGGCATGAGATACAAAGATGGGGAAGAGATCCCTTCTGCCATCAGACAGACCAGTGAAGCACAGAAAAAAGGAGAGGTGTAGGATTCAAAGTGATAAATGTTGTGATAAGGAGAAGCAAAAAAGCTATGGATTCTAGAACAGAAACATTTACCTGGTCTTAGGAGTCAAGGAAAGCTTCCTGAACGCATGCTGGTGGGCTGGCCTGAAGTTCTCACAGAATCATGCAGGTCAAGAAGGAGTGAAGAGCGAGAAGGCAACAGCTTGGCTCAGAAGAAAGAGCTACGAGGAGAGAGATACATCCCATCTTGGTTGCCCCAATTATGAGTGGTGTGACCTCGGGTGACCTCTTCTCTTCCTTGAACCTCAGATTCTTCAACTAGAATATGTGAATAATAATATTTTGAATAATAATATTTCTTACATCATTACTGAAACAGAAGGGAGATACTCCTTGTAAAGTGCTGCTATTTTTACCAAGTGACAGAAACCTGTCAGTCAATCAGTCTAAGCGTAATGGACAATGTATTGAAGGTTATTGGCATGCATCAAGGGGTATAAAGATCTTATGGAATAAAGGGATGTGGCTAAGTCTCAGGACCAGTGGCAATCAGAGATTCAGATATCATGTGATGAGGCTACTGCTTCCAATAGTTATTGCTATCTGCATGTAGATGTTATCCTTCCCTCCCACTGGACACCAGCTTTTTACTCTTGGTAGATGATCTTGGCTTCCCAAGAAGTTGGCTTCTAAGTTTTAAATCTCTGACCAGTAATTATTCAAAGAGAGCATCTACCTTCTTCAGTTCTGAGACCAAAAGTCTCAGAAAAGGACTGCTCAGACACCAACTCATATCATCAACTGTGGCCAGAAGTATTCACAGGGTGGCTCCTGGTATGACTTGGATGGTAGAGGTGGAGTTTTCTGGAGAGATAGACAGCTGGAGAGGCAGTCCAGTTCATGGTACTTTATAAAATCAGTTAAAATTACATAGTATGCCGGGCGTGGTGGCACACGCTTGTAATCCCAGTACTTTGGGAGGCAGAGACTGGAGGATCTGGGTTCGCGGCCAGCTCCCTGTCTCTCTCTCTCTCTCTCTCTCTCTCTCTCTCTCTCTCTCCCTCTCTCTCTCTCTCTCTCTCTCTCTCTCTCCTTAGTGAGGCCCTCCGCAACTTTGTGAGACCTGGTTTCAAAATAAAGTATAAATAATAAGGCCGGGGGTGTAGCTCGGAGGTAGAACGCCCCTGGGTTCAATCCCTGGTACTGCAAAAAAAAAAAAAACTTACATAGTATTAGTGCTGCTACATATCATGCACAAAGCTTTAGATACAATACCTAATTGAATGTTAACAGCAAAGTCATTACTATTATTTTTCATGTCACAGATGGAGAAACTCAGCTACAGAAATGGGGTCACTTGCTCTCACATTGTACAGTTAGTAAAATGTGAAGTCAGAAACACACAATGAATGCCGTGTGTGTTGTGTGCATGCATGCTTCAATCACTCTGAACTGCACTATGATGTATAATTATAATGCACTCATAAAAATAAATGAGAAGTCAGGATACCAAATCAGGCTTGCCTGCTCAGAATTTTCTCTTTTGACTATTACAGACATTTAATCTAATCAATGTCTTTTTTCAGTCACAGACCATATTTCTACTTCCCTTCCCTGAATGCAAGAATTCTGAACCCTAGTGAAGTGAAGAGCAGCTCATTCCTCTCTCCCTCTGGTGTTTGGGGCAGACAGAGGTTGCAAGCAATTCTCTCTTTAACATGAAAGCCCAAGCTGAACTCAAAGACAGGATTCTTTAGATGTTGTAGGTCATACAACTTTGATGTAATTCTGTTTCCCATGTCTATATTATCTTCCCCCTTTCCAACAGAGTATAAAATATCACACTTTAATGCTAAAAAATGTCTTCCACATATGGATGGTCTTTTTTCATAACCTTTGCTGGTGTTAGTCTTTACCTAAACCTATAGATCTCAGTAGAAAATAAAGAGAAGCAATTCTATTATTCTAAAAATGGATGTGGGGAGATTCTGATATCGTTTTAAAAGGCAGATGCATCCAGTGACTGTAGGTTGACCGTAAATTAAGCAATGGACCAAGTCTGCGTTGATTTAAGGCTTTCCAATCAGTTTCTCAGTAATTGATTGTATTGCCCAATGATGTTCATCGGCATTCTGAATAATGAGAATATCCACCTCAAGTTTCTTTATCAAATTTGCAGAATGTGTATGTGTTTTTGTTGTTTCAATAAAGGGAAGAATCAAGCATTTAGAACTTTGCTGAGAAGGAAAGGAAATGTATGGCTGTGTTTTACTGCACATATATTCATTTATGCATTAGTTCATTCATTTATTAAGCAAATTATTGAGGTGGATATAAATGTGATTGTGGTGAAGATACAATAGCTTAATTTCTATGTGTAATAGTTTATTTAAAAATTCTGAGAAAACTATCAAGATTTGTTTAAAGCTTATTGTAGGTACAATGGTGTTTATTAGAAAGTCAAGTATCTTCAATAAAACAAAACACTTCGCTGGGAATTAAGAAGAAGAGAAAACAAACTGTGCTTCAGTTGCAAAAGCAGTAAAATCACTCCATTCTGCTTCTATTCGTTTTTTTAAAGCACCACTGCCATTTTGTACCCATAAATTCTCATGCACCGGCACCGCGCTGGCTTCAAGCCCTTGGTTACATGGTACAATGTTCCCCTATGTTCTGTGCTTGGTCAGAGGAGTTGGTGGTTCACTTTGGGACTCGCAATTAAAAAGGCACATAATACTGAAAGGCACAGATCTCTTAGAATAACCTCCCTTCAATCCAAAACAGAAACTTCTGTTTGAAATGTTGCCTACCAGGAAGAACCTTGAGCCTCAGGCATGACATATAATGTATCCCGGAAGTTTACATTGGCTCTTCCTGAACTCTAAGACATGAGAAAAGTCACTCTTCTAAAACTTAATTATGTAAGTTGGAAGAAACAAAAACAATACTCTCATCCCACAGGTTAGTATAAAAAGAAGTAGACTTACCATGGTGTTAATAAAGGTTTCAAATCTTTATTTGTACAGATTGTCTCTAAAGAAAATTTGTATTTGCAGTTTTATATTCTCAGTTTTTTTTTCTTTCTTTGGTACTAAGGATTGCACCCAGGGGTGTTTTGCCACTGAGTTACACTGAGCTACACCCAGTTTTTAATTTTGAAACAGGGTCTCCCTAAGTTACCTTGCATTGGCCTCAAACCTTCAATCCTCCTGTCTCAGTCTCCCAAGTACTGGAAGGCGTGTGCCACCACACCTAGCTATAGTCTTTTTTTGTAAGGGTGCCCCTACTTAGCTTCAAGCCTCATAATATCTGGATCTGCTTGGAATTACAGAGATTGAATGATATACTAACAAAAAGCTTCAACGAAGTGCCTAATACGGAGATGAGAGAGAATTTAAATAATCGTATCACATGATTGTGGAAACTGATACATTCATAATCTTCCAGCAGTCTGGAAACCTGGGAAAGAGTTGATGCTGCAGTCTTTTTTTAAAAAATTATGTATTTAAGGCGTAAAACACAATGCTTTTATATACATATCCATAGCAAAGTGATTACTATAGTCAAGCAAATTAGCATACCATTTCTTTACATAGCCACCTTTGGTGAATGTGTAGTGTACTCATGTAGTGAGAACATCGAAACTCTACTTTCAGCAAACTTCCAGTGTGCCACACAGTTATTAATGTGGTCATCACGCAGCTCATCAGACCTCTAGACTTACTTATTCTACATAACTGCAAGTGTACACCCTCCATGTCTCCCACTTCCCTCCCTCCTTCACTGCATTGCTATGTACTCAGCCGTTTTTAATATTCCACATAAAACTAAAGTCATCCAGGATATTTTGTCTGCCTTAATTCACTTAGTGTAATATCCTCTAGTTCATTCTTGCTGTCACAATTGTCCTTCTTTTTAAACACTGAACAGTACTCTCATTTATATACAATTAGAACATTAGAACGTTCTAATAATATCAGAATAATATTAGAAAACTCTAACAATTCAAATCTATAGGTTATAATATAATTGTGGCACATATATATGCCACAGTTTTTTTAGCCATTCATTCATCAATGGATACATGACTCCATGTTTTGGATATTGTAAATAATGCTGCAGTGTGAGCCTGTGAGCAGGTGCAGTGGTGTCACCTGTAATCCCAGTACTTGGAAGGCTGAGATAGGAGGATCACAGGTTCGAGACCAGCCTCAGCAAATTAGTGAGCCCTTAGTAATTTAGTGAGACCCTGTTCAAAATTTACAAAGGGTTCTGGGGGTATAGATCTGAAGTAGAATGTCCCTGGGTTCAATCTCCAGTAGCGCGTGCGCACACACACACACACACACACACACACACACACACCAAACAAAAAACCTGTAATGAACATAAGAATGTAGACATCTCTAAGAAAGGTTGATTTTATTTCCTTCAGGTATATATACAAAATTAGAGACTTCTGGGTCCTAGGGTCCTATGGCACTTGTATTATTAATTTTTGAGGGATTTCTATATTTTTTCCAATAGTGGCTGTACCAATTTACATCCCCACACACTGTGTACAGTTTTCTCTTTCTTTCACACCCTCACCATCACTTGTTATCTCTTGTCCTTTTGACAATAGCCATTCTAACAAGTGTGAGAGATGGCATCTCACCATGATTTTATTTGTGTCTCTGATGGTTAGCGATGCTGAGCACCTTTTAATCACATGGTACCGAGAAGGGCCATGAATGGCCAAAGCAATTTTAAGAAAGAAGACTGAAATTGGAGGCACCACATTTCATGACTTCAAATTATATTACAAAGTTATCACAATCAAATGAGTATTGTAACGGAATAAAAACAGACACATAACAATGCAAAAGAATAAAAAGACTCAAAATAAACTCAAGCATATTAAGTTAACTAATCTTGGACAGAGATGCCATGAATACACAATGACACAGAATGGTCTCTTCAGTAAATGGTGTTTGGAGAAGTGGATATCCATATACATAGAAACAATGAAATCGGACCCTTATTTTACATTATTGTATCATCCCTAAAGAAAAGGCAGGGCAGTGAAACACCAAGTTCCTTAGGGCTCTTTTTCTGTTCTCCAAAACCTCGCTAAGTTACGGGCACGATGAGAAAAGGCCTGGCCCAGAAAGTCCAGATACACATTATCCTGAAGGACACTGGCTTTCTTTCATGCACAATGGGAACTAGGGCAAGTAGTGTTATCTGAAGAGAGCTACATTCTTGCATATGTACCAGGACAAGTGCTCCTTGGGATGCTAGTCATATAAGCAAACTAAGAAAGCTGATGCTGAGGATGTCACTGCTTCCGCAGACTAACATATAAAACCCCTCACTGAGTGGAGACCAGCGCAGAAATGAAGGCACTGTGGAAAGAATGCCTGTCACTTATCCAGCAGGCCACCACTGGGCAAAACACCTGAGGGAGAGAATACATGGCTTGGTGAAGCACCTTGTGGGATGGAGGTGCTGTTTATCCTATCAGAACCAAATTCTTCTTGGAGCATTCACAGATCTCTCCCAAGGTTTCCCCAATATATCATATGTCTTGTACACTGTCTCCAGGCACTTTATTTGGCCTCTCTGCAACCTCCCCCACTGCCTAGCACAACTGGGCTGTGGACATAAAATCTACTCAAAATGCATTAAAGACCTAAATGTAAGACAAAACCATAAAACTTCTAGAAGAAAACATGAAAAATGCTCCTTGACATTGACCTTGCCAATTATATTTTTGGGTATCACACCAAAAATTCAGGAAACAAAACCAAAAATAAACAAGAGGACACATATCAATCTGAAAAACTTCTGCACAAGAGGAAACAATAAACAAAATGAAGAGACAGCCTGAGGATTTGTAAAATATATCTGCAAATGATACACCTGATAAAGGGTTTATATCCAAAATATAAAAGAAGCTCATACAACTCAATAGCAAAAACCAACCCAATTAAAAAATGGACAGAGGACCTGAATAGACATTTTTAAGAACAAGACACTTATATGAAAAGATATTTCAATCTTTAGCCTGAAATCTGGAGGACAGGCTGGCAGACTGGAAACTTGGTCAGGATGTCTATGTTACAATCTTGAGGCAGAATTCCTCCTTCTCCAGTAAAAACTCTGTTTTTGTGCTTAAGGCTTCTACTCATTAAATGAGTATATATATATATATATATATATATATATATATATATAAATATCTATATCTATATATATATACACACTCCATATATATATTCATTCTCCTTTACTTGAAGTCAACTGCTTGTAAATATTAAATTACATCTACGAAATACCTTCCCAGCAATATCAAAACTAGGGTTTAACCAAATAACTGGGTACTATTGCCTTGGCAAATTGACAAAATTATCAGTCACAAATACACACCTTGTAAGTGCTTCACTGAGTAAAGTTGAGTTTATTTACTTTTCTTATTAAAACCCTAGTTTCTAGAAGAGTCCTTGGAATTTGAAAGGGGCTAAAAAATCTTTGGCAAAAATGAATGTAAGACATGCAAAAATGAATGAATGAATAAAATATAAAACGAATAAAATATGATTTTGAAATTGCTAGAAAACAGCTGACAAATGGATCCTACAAAATGGCAATCCTAGTTAAAGGCAATGAATTTGGCCAGATGGCACATTGGCTAATACCAAATGGAGTCTGGTGTGCATCTTGTGTTTTAGTCTTGGGCATGAGCCTGGGTCTCAACATATGGTTATGAAGTAAAGTTTAGAGTCTCAGAAATAAGTGGTTAATACTATAATCTCTGTATAATTATTTTATTTGCTCAGGGAAGAAATAGCCTCAGGATATCCAATACTTACACCTTCTTAATTAATATTCCCAGATTGTTGCTAAAATGCGTGGGTTTAGATTACAGATCAGAACAGATACATTTCTTTTAATCTGGACTCTTCGCGACATAAGGCAGCAATTAGTCATATAGGCTTATCTTTATCTTTCTCACTTTTTTTTCTCAAAGAAGTCAGTCCAATTTTCACCTTTTTCTCTGTCTTACCTAGCTCTTAACTCAAAAAGTATTCATTCTTCATGAGACACTCACAGAGTGGGAGTTGGCAGGCATAAGAATTATGTCCTAAAATTCAATAAACAGTTTTCTTTTATTCATGGGAAGCCTGTTGGCCTGCCTGCAGAGGGATATGGCAAAATAGATTAAAACAAACCCACTCTCCTTTCCTTCCCTGATTCTGCTGCAGTCTATGCTAACACCAGGAATCAAATTACTTTGCTTTCCTATGTCCTTAATAAATCAAGCTTCTCTGGGGGTCAAAGATGAAAGTAGTGTTTGTTGGCATCTCAGTTACAATCTCTATTCAGGTGCTTGCTTCAAAATGGTTCTTCCTGGGAACATGTGTATCCTTATCAAAATGCCAATTACGTTTGTTCCTTCAGCACTAACAGACAAGATTCCTTGCCCCTGTCTTGTGAGTGCTTTGTGCATCTGACTTGCAATTTACACAGATCAGACACTGGCTCCACCTAAGGCCTCTGGAATGTGAAGTCTCATGATTGCAACTAAGGCAAACTCCACACATCTGGGCCAACTCTCCCCTCCCAACACACTCTCCATTCTTCGGATGGGACAGGGTCAAGTCACACACAGAGTAAATGGAGAAACTATGATAGCAACAAGATATGGAATAGTGGAAAATAGATCAGACTTACAAAACATTCATAAATTTTTCAAGTTGGTATACATTTTAAAAATAATGCAGTATAGCCTCTTATTTTATAAATGAAATAAGACACAGCTTGGTGTCATTGCATGTTGCAATGATTTATTAAATATTTGTTTGTCATCCTATGTGTGCCTGACATGCGCTAAATAGCCAAGACCCAGGAAATGGAGCTAGTGGGGCTTTTTGGTTTAAGCAATAGACTCTAAACCCCAAAGTCATGCATTTCATCTGCATAATCAAAAGTTACATTATGGACTATGAAAGAAAAATGCAAAGGAGTTTGTGAATATGCAATAAGGGGACCTGATGTTTTGATGGTGGCGGGAAACAGAGGCCTCCCAAAGAATGACTCTTAGGAGAAGAATGGAAGGGTTAATATGGGTTATTCAGGAGAAATCTCCGTGTGCCTCAATTTCCTCATATGTAATATCAGGGAATTGGATTAAATTTCCTTCCATCTCTAAAATTGAATCATTTGCCAAATTCAGAGATAGGGGATTTAAATTTGACTGGAAAACAGATGTGGCCACTATTCAGGAAGTTGCTGGTTTTTACATTCATGGGAATTGTTTATTATGTAGTTCAGTAAGAAAAGATACTTAAGACTGGTATTTGGGCATCCAATCTTTTTTCAATATGTTCAGTTCAAATCCTCTACCTTGGGTCGAGCTCTCATGGGATTTTCATTGTGTCTTTTAATCAAAATCTTAAACATAAACTATATAACAGTTCCAGATTTCTCTTTTGATATACACAGAGGGACTAACGGAGTTATTCCCTTCTCATATACAGTCATCTCTCTAATAGAAAATATGTTTCAAATTAGGCACCAATTCCATGAATGAATGAGTACAGTGTGAACACTCTATGTCAACATTTAAAAGACTACTGGAAATGAGAAATAAGCATATTATGTATATATGCTAAACACTTAATTAATTCTTTCTTAGAAATGCTAGCATCTCAATTCCCATTTGAAAGAAACCATCTAATTTTAACTTGCAATTCATCTTATGAAAAAAATAGAGGTAATAGTTGTTGTAAAAATTAATCACAGGATGTGAGCATGGTGATTCTGAAACCAGGCAAGTATGGAAATTGGGATATCTTTGAACAAGGCTAGACCACGCTGCTTTCAAAAGTGAGAAATGATTTTTTTTTGGAGGGGTCAAATAATGACTCAAATCTGAAAATTTATTCCATATATATTTCTTGATATTTGATATTTTATACAGCTTATCTTATAAAAGGAACTACTGTGGAACAAGCATGTGGAAAAACTGAGAAATGGAAACTCATGCTGGCTTTGAACGCTTGACTCCCCCTAAATCCAACACCATGACACCCATGACACCCATATTTTCTATAAAAATATGCCTAATCATGTGATATAATTCAATATATAATATTTCATGGCAGTATACACATGTACACACACAACATACTAATCTCCTGTCAAGACTTCCAAATATTCCTCCAAATATAACAGAAGAAAAACATGCTTTTAGCCTATAGAGGCCTTTTTAGTTCTATTATAATTCTTCACAAACAAAAGTTTACTGAGCTACTTTTTCAAGCAATAGCTGTTCTAGTAATAAATTTTATAGATTGTGATTTTTTTTCTGGTACTGGGGATTGGCAGACATCCTACCTTTGATCCACACCCTCAGCCCCTTTTTTAATTTTTTAAATTTTGAAACAGGTTCTCACTAAATTGCTGAAGGCCTCCCTAAATTACTGAGGCTGGTTTTGAACCTGTGATACTTCTTCTGTCTCAGTCTCTCAAGTTCTGGTATTACAGCTGTGTGCCATCATACCCATCTACAGATAGTGATTTTAAGATACTGAAGGTAACTGCTGTGTCTGTTAAACACTCAAAGTAAGGATCAGACATAAGGAAATGCTGTGACTATGTGAAGTTTACTCCTAATCGCTTGTCATTCAAAGTTGGCCAGAAGTCAACTAGCTTCCTATCATAAGGGCCATATATTTGTGATGGCAAAGAGGAATAAAACCTTGTCAGAGCTTTCCTTGTCTAATCCTTCTATCCTGCACACTCACTAAAGGAAGTTGGAGAGTGACCCAGGCACAGGAAAGCCACTGAAGTCAGGGAGTAATATCTCCACCAGAGGCAACAGGAATTTCCCAAGTTAAGGAGGGACTAAAGCCCAACTCTTCGTGCTCACTGACATCCTAAATGCCAGGGCCAGGTTATAAAATACAAGGGGGCTGGACAAGCCTCCACGCATGAGCTGAGCTTTTGCTCAGAACAACGTTAATATTGATGACACACTTGTCAGCTCACAGCAGCAGTATGGCAGCATCAGCAGATGAAGATGTTCAGAAAATTACTGAAAAAAAAAAAAAAACTGGCAGGCCCTTCCAAAGTAAGATTTTTTTCTAGGTTTAGAGATACCATTCGTTCAATATTTGGAATAATAGGAATGCTACCATTACATAATAAGTCACCTGGCATTTTGGCTCTCTGCTAAGAGTTCTTCATTAAATGGTACTGGGGCACACATAGGATAGCCATGGATGGTAGACTATGTCCCCAGCCATCATACTACACAAAATTATTTCATCAAGGAGGAATTAAGTTATGTTTAGCAGTATTTTCATATATTTCATGATAGTGTGATTATTTGATAATATTTATGGTATAATCTTTTTTATGTGTGTGCATGTCATACTGGGGATTGAATCCAGGAACATTCTACCTCTGAGCCACACCCCCTGCCCTATTTTATTTTTTATTTTGAAACAGGGTTCTAAGTTACCATGCGCTGCTATCCTCAAACCTGCAATTCTCCTGTCTTAACCTCCCAAGTCCTAGGGTTACAGGCATGTGCTACTGTGCCCAGCTTGGCATAATCTCTTACACAGATTATTTGTTCAACCAGAATATTCTATCAGAAATCAAACTGAGTTTATTAGACTTTGGGCAAAACATGTACTAGTTTTCTGAACTACTAAGGCATTAATTATTCAGTTTGTCAACAGGCATTTATTGGGTGCTTCATACATTCCAAGCCAGATTGAGACTGAAGTTTAAGAACAAATACAAGTTCAAGTAATTTGCCTCAAAGAGGCAAGCCACCAATACAGTACAGACTGAAATGTCCTGTGTTTGAGATGGACATAGGATACTTTAGAAGCCTGTAGGAGAGTTGCGGGTGTTGGTTCTGTCCAACCAACCACCATTAGGGTCTTGTTAAGATAAGATTGAACCAAGTATATTTTCATGGAAATGATGAAGCAAAACTAGGGAACTAATGAAGTATATTTTAAGCAGAAAGAAAAACATATGCAAACTCCATTAAGCATTGCATATGAATTACTCATGGTATAAGGAGAGTATGGGGTGCCAGTGAAATGAGGCTAAAGAGGTAACTTGGGATAGATTAAATGAATCTTATATTCCAAGAAAATGTATGGGGTTTTTTTTTGTATGTATGTATGTGTGAAATAGTACAAAATGTTTCCATTCATGTTGGTGTAATTGAAAATTTAATATTTTATTAGTAGGGATTTTTATGTGCTATCATCCAGTTCTTCCTGCCCTCGGGTATAATTGAAAAATTTCATCTTAGAATCCTGAGAAAAAAAGCATAATGGGAGGTATTAAATAAAAGCATAACTTTTGGAATCAAATGGACTTGAGTTTGAATTTCATCTTCTTTACTTCTTGACTCTATAACCTCAAAAAGCGCATTAAATATTCCAAATTGAAGTACAAGGTGTTATTAGTTTTAAATAAAAGGATACATAGAAAGCTTTCACCTCAGGGTTTGAAATCTGTTTCAGTTGTTAATTATAAACTTTTCATATGTGCATCTTTCATTCTAAAATACACTCATTAGAAATAGCAGAGTGGGTATTGATTTGCAAGAGGGGAATAAACCTGGTACTAGGTTTATTACTTAAAATTAATTTGGATTTAGGACTAATGACAAAAAAAGTTATCTTCTCTTTGAGACTATCACAGCATGTTTCTACATCTCTCTCTCTCCAGTATCTTCACCATCCATTGCTCTCATGCCAGGTGAAAATCTAAAATCATCCCCCACGTGGTGTTCCATTGTTGTTTTCCCGTCCTCTCAGAAAAGCACTGAATTTGCCAAACTTGTTTAACATCCATAAAAACTAGTGCCCCATTACTCTGTTCTGGTAAATTCAATGTCAAAGAGACTTGAGACTATGTAATAATCCTTTTTAGTTTTTAATATTTGCATTGTAATGGGAGCATTATATCAGTTAGATTCTGTTATGCTTCAAACAATGGGGACCAACTGAGACAGATCATTTTATTGGGATATAATTTATGTACCAAATACTTTACCCATTTAAAGTGCAACATTCTATTCCATAATTTGTAGTACTTTCATAGAGTTGTGAAATCATCTGCATAATCAGTTTTAGAATCTGATTAACTGATTTAAAAAGGAGAATATACTCAGTACATGGGAGGCTGAGGATTGCAAGTTCCAGATCAGCCTCGACAACTTAGCAAGGCCCAGTTTTAAAATAAAAGATAAAATGGGCTTGGGGTGAAACTCAGTGGTAGAATGCCCCTGGGTTTAATACCCAGTACAGAAGGAGAAGAAGAAGAGGAAGAGGAAGAGAAAGAAGAGGAGGAGGAGGAGGAGGAGGAGAAGGAGGAGAAGGGAAACTGGATGTATTTTAGGAATACCCAGAAATGGTGAGAAGTCTGAAGAACTAGGCTTTGAACCAGGAAAGGTCCAAAACAACTCTGTAAGGTAAAAAGATCTCATAGCTAGAAGAGTCTGGTTAGGCTACTCTGCTGCAAAGTTGGTCTTGAATGGGATTCTTGTGCTTTTATTCCTTACCTAAAATTTGGTGTCCTGGAAGAAACTGTCTATTTGGCTTTCATATCCATCTCACACTGAGATTAAAAGGATAGGAAGTGGAAACTAATTTTACCATATAGACTGCACACAACAGCGGGAAAGTCCTTATAGGAAAGCCAGTTAGGCTCTTGTCAGGGCAAGAGAGTAGGTAATGAGACCCAAATGACAAATGTTTACTACCAAGATTATTGAATACTAACGCAATCCAAAACCAAAACCAAACCAAACAAAAAACCCAACTCATAAAGTAACAGTGCAATTTCAGAGTAAGAGGGAGATTGGGGTTTTCTTGGGAGATGGGCCACTTTAGACACAGATCATTGTACTAAAACATTGACTACTTGACTTTCAAGTAAGACCACATCTATCAACAGAATCTAATTTCCCATAGAATCACAATGGGCATCGCAGACTTTGGGCAATGTGAAATCCTTTTCCTTTTTGATTTTCATTCTAAGCCTTGTGGAAATGGTTACATTTGTGGCAAAATACCAGGAAAATGTAAAGTGGTTTGGATGTCTACTTCACTATTCCAAGTGCAGACAGGAGGCAGCAATCCAAAAGGTCTCTTCTTGTCACCAGATTCCCAACCATCTTTCATGATCATTGAGAAATAGATACCCAGCTGTGTAAAAGTTGGCATTTAGGTACTTCTGAGGTCCTTTAAGCTCAGATTTAACAATTCCTTAACTTTTTAGTGAGTTATTATGTTTAGAGAGAAAACTCCACAAGGAGTCACTAGATAACTATGGGAACTTTGCAGACTTCAAAAAAGAATCCTGAAATGTGCAGTAGCACTACAACACAAAAGAAAGTTTTCAAGAATGATCACACGAACCTTCTAATAGCCAAATCTCAATTTCTATAATTAGAATGCAGCAAATATGTTGGGGTGAAATTAGTTTTATTTGCTTCCAAATGACATGATCCTTCTGGGATGTTGACCCTTTTTCTTCAAAGCTTATGTTTTGGCACCTGTGAGAATATTCTAGATTCTCTTAGATACGTGGTCACAAAACTAAAAGCTGAAAGTAAAGTTTAAACCAGGCCCTCAAAGGCACCTAACAGTATGTCTATTTTCACCTCATGTATTTATTTATTCCCAGGCTTCCCCCCCCCAAAAAAAAACCATTTGAGATGGCTTAATGAAAAATGCAGGCATGGCTGTAAGATGATACAATGGTAAAAATGGGGCAGACAGAAATATGTCTTTATGTTCAATATTCATTATAAATGCATTTGATTGCACAAACATCAGTAACCTTCTGCTGATTTAGTCAGTCTTACTAGTGGTCTGACTGAAACGGGAAGAATAACTTACCATTCAAGAACACTCACATGGATAGACCTTGGCTTTCAGGCCTTTTGTGGTGAAATATGTGAAGCAGAGGAAGTGGGAACTGCTCTGAGTACAGGGCTCTTGTACTATTTCCTGGTTGTTGACTACAGATCTTCATCATCACTTACCATGATGATCACTTTTTCATGATCACTTACTAAACCCTAAGCCCTTTATTAAACTTAGCCATCCTCTGTCCTATTCTTTTGGGGGTCTTTTTTTCCTAATAGAATAGTTGGAAAATCATCAAAATTGATTCCTGATAATATTTTTATAGGTCCTTTTAACATTCCCCCTTCCCTCCCTGAGGATATACTTGCGTTTAACCAGAGTCCAGTAAGAAAAGATTGTATTTCAGTGGCAAGGCAAGCATTACACTGGTCTTCCAGCCACTAGTCCAGTGTTTGGTTTGTATAGCACCCACTCTAATAGTGGGGCATAACTATTGCGGTATGTATGGTAACCACAGTTTTGGGTAAGTAGAGCTATATGCTACTCCTTATAATCATTCACACATACAATAATTATTAAGTACCTCTTATGGGTCAGACACTATGCTAAGCACTGAAGGTATAAAATTAGCAGAAATGTAAGCCTTGGCTTTAAAGGGCTCACAGATTAATGATAAAGGCAGGAGGCAAATATGCCTTACAAGAAAGTGATAATTATCATAACTGAAGCACATATAGTAGCTTAGAGAAGATCCTTAAGCCTGCCTATGTGCCTATGATGTGCCTATCAAGGCTTTTCAGAGGAAATATATTACATCTGTAGGTTTAGGGTTTTTGTTTCGTTTTTCTTTTTTGTTTTTTGTGGTACCGGGGATCGAATCCAGGGGCGTTCTACCTCCGCGCTACACCTCCGGCCCTATTTTTTTATACTTTATTTTGAAACTGGGTCTCACGAAGTTGCGGAGGGCCTCACTAGGGAGAGAGAGAGAGAGAGAGAGAGAGAGAGAGAGAGCTGAGGCTGGCTGCGAACCCGGATCCTTTGGTCTCCGCTCCCAAAGTTTGTTTTGTTTTTCTGTTTGGTACTGGGGATTGAACTCAGTACCCAGTTCTGAGCTATATTCCCAGCCTTTTTTATTTTTTATTTTGAAATAGGCTATTGCTTGGTTTTTGAGAGTCTCACTAAATTGCTGAGGCTGGCCTTGAACCTGAAATTCTCCTGTCTCAGCTTCCCACATACTGGGATTACAGGCATGCGCCACCACCTCCAGCTTATATCTGTGTTTTTAAACAAGATTCAGAGTCTGGCAGTGTAGACAAGGCCTCTACATAGAAAGAATAATCTATCTTAAAACAGAGAGTCATTGAAACTCATGATTCATTTTGGAAACTGCATATCCAGGCTGGGAATAACAGCTAAGAGTTGGTGCCTGGCTTTTCGCATTCATACCCAAATGCTTATTACCTGTAGATGATAGGAACTATGGATAAAATTGTTTAACAATTTGTGCCTCATTTTATTCATCTGTAAAATAAGGAGAATATTACAGTAAAGATGCCTCGCACATG
>PVJS01042172.1:0-17629 GCA_004027185.1 Glis glis | reverse complement strand
CCGAGCTACACCCCCAGCCCTATTTTTTGTTCTTTATTTTGAAACAGGGTCTCACTAAGTTGCAGGGGCCTCACTAAGTAGCTGAGGCTGACTGCGAACCCGGATCCTCCTGTCTCAGCCTCCCAAGTACTGGGATTACAAGTGTGTGCCACCATGCCTGGCTGACACTACACTTTTTAAGAAGAATAGTGATAAGCTAAAACATCACTATGATGGCAAGGTGATTAAATACACTATATTAAAAAATCAACCCAAAATGGATCAAAGACTCACACATTAGATGTGAAACTTCAAAACCATTATAGAAGAGAACATAGGGACATTACTCTGGGTGAAGATTTCTTTGATCTGACCCCAAAATCACTGGCAACAGCTGGGCATGGTGATGCATGCCTTTAATCTTAGCTACTGGAGGCTGAGGCAGGAAGACCATAAGTTCAAGGCCAACCTGAGCAACTTAGTGAGACTCTGTGTCAAAATAAAAAGAGCTAACTGGGGATATAGCTCAGTGGTAGAGCACCCCTGGGTTCAATTCCCAGTACCAGGGGAAGAAGAAAAGCACAGGCAGCAAATAAAAAAATAAATGGGATTGTACCAAACCTAGAAGCTTCTGCACACCAAGGAAAGTTGCTGAGTGAAGAGACAACCCATGGATTAGGAGGAAATATTTTCAAGCCATGCATCTGATAAGAGGCTAATATCCAAAATATATAAGAAATCCAAACAACTAAATAAAAGAAAACAAAACACTGAATCAACAAATGGGCAAAGAACCTACATAGATATTTCTCAAAAAAGACATACGCATGGCCAACAGATATGTAAACATGCTCATCCTTACTAATCAAGGGAAACGCAAATTAAATCACAATGAGATAACCTCATACCACTTAGAATGTCTATTATCAAAACCTCAGAAGAGCCGGACGTGGTGGCGCAGGCTTGTAATCCCAATACTTGGGAGGCTGAGACAGAAGGATCGCAGGTTTGCGGCCAGCCTCAGCTACTTAGTGAGGCCCTCGGCAACTTCGTGAGATCCAGTTTCAAAATAAAGAATGAAAAATAGGGTCGGGGGTGTAGCTTGGAGGTAGAACGCCCCTGGGTTCAATCCTCAGTACCGCCAAAAAAAAAAAAAAGAATAAAAAATCAGGCTGTGGGTGGAACTCAGAGGTAGAATGTCCCTGGGCTCAAACTCCAGTACCATACACAAAACAAACAAACAAACAAAACCAAACAAATGAGAGGAGATAAGTAATTGTTGGCAAGGAGGTAGAGAAAAGTGAACCCTTGTGCACTGTTAATACAAACACTGTGAAAAACAGTTTGGAGATTCCTTAGAAAACGAAGAAGAGAACTGCCGTATAATCCAGCAATTCCACTTCTATGCATATCTCGTATGCTGAAGAGATGGCTGTACTTCCATGTTCATTGTGGCATTATTCACAATAGCTAAAATATGGAATCAACCTAAGTGTCTACCATTAGATGAATGGATAAAGAAATTACGGTACATATACACAATGGAGTACTACTCAGCCTTGAAAAAGAGGGAAATATCTGTCATTTGTAACAACATGGATGAACCTAAAGGACATTATGTTGAGCGAAATAAGCCAGGGAGAGAAAGACAAAACCTACATGCTCTCACTTGTGGAAACTAGATGTGGATTCTAAAAGAGCCAATCTAATAGAAGTCAATCTCCTAGAAGTAGAGAGCCAAATGATGGTTAGCAGAGGCTGGGGGAGGTGTGAGTGGGTAAAGGCACAACGCTTCGATCACGTAGGTGGAATAAACTTTAGTAATCTAATTCAAAGGGCAGTGACTATAATAAATAACAATGCATTGTGTATTTCAAAATGGCTAAAAGAGTAGATTTTACGTGTTTTCAACCACAAAAAAGTATTTGAGGTGATGGATTTGTTAATTAGCTTGATTTGATAATTTCACAATGTAACATATATCAAAATACACACAATATTTTCAATTATTATTTGTCAACTAAAATAAAATTAAAAAATAAGTTTGGGATATGAGAAATGTTATGGAATTGGGGAACTTGAGTTAGAGAAGACAAGATCAAGAGAAAATAATAGATGTCTTAACATATTAAACAATTGTCTACTGAGGAGTGTATAAGTCTGTTGCTTAAGATGGCAGAACAAGCCGGGCGTGGTGGCGCATGCTTGTAATCCCAGTATTTTGGGAGGTGGAGACCAGAGGATCCGGTTCGTGGCCAGCCTCAGCTCTCTGTCTCTCTCTCTGTCTCTCTGTTTCTACTTAGTGAGGCCCTCCGCAACTTCGTGAGACCCGGTTTCAAAATAAAGTATAAAAAATAGGGCCGGGGGTGTAGTGCAGAGGTACAATGCCCCCGGGCTCAATCTCCGGTACCGCAAAAACAAAAACAAAAAACTCTGTGTGAAACTAGTTCAGGGTCGCAGCTCCTAACTTTGTGTTGGACTGCGTCCCTAGCCTGGCTAGCTTGTTTTAACCGCGGCTGAATAAATCAACCTTCCAAATCCAGTCAGACGTCTCTTCTTCCTTGCGACATTGGACCGGGCATAACATTTTGGGGGCTGTCTGGGATGGTCTAAGGAGAAGGGGAGCACTTGGTTTGGACTTGGTTTACCTGGGAGCGCTCGGTGAGTCCTTCTTTTTTCAGTCTCACCATCTGGTTTTTCTGGTGTCCGGACAATCTGGGGCTCAATAGAGAACAGGCAGACGCGCTATTGGTCTCAGAGCTGGCGGAGTCGGGAGGACGCTCAGACTCCGCCTCTGGCCATTGGACTGTTCACATACAGCCCTTCGGATCTGGGTGGGACCCTCCATCAGAGGTCCCGACGCGCAGCGCTTTGGCTGTTTCTCTGGCCACTCTCCTTAATCAACTCGGGTGCTCCCTCTTCTGTCTGTTCGGTCTCAGTGTTCCTGTCTGTCTCCTTTCCTTCGTTCTCCCCACACTAACCATGGGAAAATCTCAATCTCGCATCTCCTCATCTCCTATCAATTTACTCAGTGTTCATTTCTCAGACTTTCAGCAGGTGGCTAAGAGCTCCGAAAATTTTGTTCACAGGAATGGCCAACCTTCGGCACTGGCTGGCCCCCTGAGGGCTCCTTTGATCCCCGTCTCGTTTTCAGAACCCATGCGGCCCGACCCTCTCCCTCCAAACCCACATCCCCCTCTGTAATTGTGTTTGATTGCTGTCCTATGATGTCTGTCTGTCTGTCTGTCTGAAAGGAGTGCATCAGCTGTTGATTTGTCTCTGTCCTGGAGTAAATGAAGCGAAAGTCAGCTCAGTCAGTCCTCTGACTGAGTCTGAGTCTGAGGTCTCACAGCTGGGGTCCTTAAGACACCAAGAAAGACTACGAGATCCGAGTGGGCAGACCTTGGTAAGACTAGCGAAAGCTGTCTTTCCACGGAGACGTATGATCTATGGTGGTACTGAAACATAGAAAGTAGGTCTTAAGCCACATTAGCTGGGCCACTACGGTTAAGTCTCCACCGGCCAGGTCTGCGACTGAGTGTGATCTTGTCCTGTCTGTGTCACAGGGCTTTACCCCTCCATGCTCTGTCTGCATGTCGTTTGTGGCTGTGTGCCATTTGTGTCTGTGTGCCGTCGGATTGAGATCTGCATTGTACGGTCTGATTCCAGGAATCAGTTGTGGGTAAATC
Organism: Glis glis; assembly: GCA_004027185.1. Classification (NCBI taxonomy): domain Eukaryota; kingdom Metazoa; phylum Chordata; class Mammalia; order Rodentia; family Gliridae; genus Glis; species Glis glis. Next base: position 13,961 of record PVJS01042172.1, on the reverse strand, counting down.
AACTAGGATGGAAATAGGAAGCAGTACGTGCTCTAAGACTCCCACCTTTTAAAGTGTATGCTTAAACATTAAAAAAAAAAAGTAACTTTTTGTGAAAAAAAAAACTGAATATGGTATTTCTTTCTCCCTGGTTGCTCCGGTGCGAAATGAGAAAGCGAAAGTAATGCCGCTCCTCCGAGCACAGCCAGAGGGGAATCCTATGTGCTTGACTGGTCCCGGCCTAAACGAGGGTTCGGTCTTTGAGGCTACTCTCCCCTCCCCATACCCAGGGCAAATCTACGTTTGGGGAGGCGAGACAAGGAAACTGCGGCAGCTGTGGCTCCATGCCCGATTATAGTTCATGTCCCTCTGTTCTACCAGGGACCTCTGCCTAAGTCTTTCAGCTGATGAATTATGCACTGACTAACAAGGTGGTATTGTTAAGTTTGTTTTTTTTTTTTGCGGTACCGGGGATTGAACGCAGGGGCGTTCTACCTCCACACTATGCCCCCGGCCCTATTTTTTATACTTTATTTTGAGACCGGGTCTCACAAAGTTGCGGAGGGCCTCACTAAGTAGAGAGAGAGAGAGACAGGGAGAGACAGGGAGAGAGAGAGAGAGACAGAAAGAGACAGAGAGAGAGAGAGAGAGTGTGTGTGCGCGCACACGCGCGCGTGCACAAGCTGAGGTTGGCCGCGAACCCGGATCCTCCAGTCTCCGCCTCCCAAAGTACTGGGATTACAAGCGTGCGCCACCACGCCCGGCTGAGTTTTTTTAATTTAAAGTAATTAATTTAAAAGTTCATTACATTATCTTGGTTAAATATTGTCTATTGTTACTTCATGTTGGGATTTTAATTTGGGTTTTTAATTTTCCTTGTTTTCTGACTGTTAGGTTGATAAGACTATAAACCATATAATAGTAAAATATTTACTAACATCTATTCATGCTTACTTGGCATCTAAAAGTATGTAATATGCTCAACCAGCCGTGCAAATATATGGGAGATATTTTATAACCTAAATTTCAGTAAACATTTAAAAACAAAAACTGGGTTTTCATTCCTGTCAATATTACCTATAGTTAGTTTTGTCTTTTTTCCATTCCTTAGTTTGACTTTTGTTAAGTTGTTTCCTCTAAAAATTGTACTGGAATATTTTAAGCCAAGCTGATTTTTCACCAGATGTAAATGTAGGAAACTCGCTATCAGATAGCAATGCCCAAATGGAGCAGATTTTACCTTGTAAGGGACCCTCTTGTGACCCCAACTCTGGTTAAGGTAAGGAGAGTTTGGACAACTTTGGCCAAGTCCTATTAAAAAAAAATGAGCCATTAATATTGCCTTTGTTATCCTGTCAGCCCCAGACATTAAAAAATTAATTACAAAAGTTAAAAGCTAAATAGGGCAGTAGTAGCAGCTTTCAGGAAAACAAATGATAAGAAGTCCAGAGGTAAAGGCCAGAAAAAAAAAAAAGCCCAAAAAGGAAGAGGCTAAAAAAAATCAGTGTACTTACTGTATAAAAATTAAGGACAAACATGTCAAGTTCCCTGCAAATATTGAACGGCTCAGTGCTAAAAAGAAAAACCTCTAGGACCCACTATGCCCTGTCAGCTAACCATCCAGGGTGCTTACAGTTCTCGGACTACATCCCAGACAATGGACTTGGGCCAAGGTACTGTGACTCACTCCCTCCTTGTCATATCAGATTGCCCATACTGTTGTTGGGATGGGACCTCCTCTGAAAGTTGGGGACCCTAAGGCAATGCCATAGCCAGGCCTTAGGGAAGTAAAGAAGGCACCGCCTGGGCTGGGCTAGCATTGGATAGCAGGCTCAAGTAAAGGCTGCCAAGAAGCTGCAGCAAGTCCAGGAACTGAAGAGTGTGTCCAGGGCCCTGAGAGAGGTTAAGTCCAAAGTTATCCGGCTGGGCAAGGAGCCATAAAAGCCGAGACAACAGGGCTACAGGGGGCAGCTGGAGGAGAAGGCAGCTGCCAGGGAGCAGGCAGGCCGTGAGCTGCAGATCACCTGAACCCAGCTCTCAGAATAAAGACAGGACCAGAAGGAGGGACTGGGGCTTTGAAAAAAAAAAGCGCCGAACAGACGGAAAAGCTGAGGCCCTGGCCCAACGCCTGGCCAAAAGAGACTGAGACAGCGGAGCGTCTGGAGCAGGTGCAACACCAACTGCAGCAGAAGCTGCTCAGACATCACAAAAATGGAACAGCGACAGCTCGTGAGCACCTTGGAGAAGACAGCCAGAGAGCCAGCCCTAGAACCAGTGGGGCCACTTAAGATCCTGGTCATGCTACCAGAACTAGGCCTGCCCCATAGGCCCACCTATACACCAGAAGGAGAGACCTGGGCCAAACAAGAGGGGGCTAAGCAAGAAGAGATGGGAAGGCTGTTGCTGCTCAGACCAAGGTAGTACATCCCATGGTTGGACCAGGTCGCCAAGGACATTGTATACAGATGCCACATTTGCACTCAGGTAAATCAGAACAGAGGAAAACGAGCTCCAAAAGGAATACGTGCCCAAGGTACTGTGCCTGGGAAACATTAAAAATTGGACTTTACTAAAATTAAACCAACTGTTTTTAAATATAGGTACCTCTTGGTGTTTATGGACACATTCTCAGGGTAGGTAAAAGCTTTTCCTACCCAGACTAAGAGCCTCCACAGTTACAAAGAAACTGCTCCAAGAGCTAGTTCCTAGATTTAAATTGTCTTTAACTCTGGGGTCTGACAATGGCCTGGCTTTCATAGCCAAAATCTCTCAAAACCTGCAAAAGCATTAAACAGCGATTAAAAATTACATTATGCTTACAGGCCATAGAGTTCAGGACAGGTAGAAAGGATAAATAGAACTCTAAAGAAAACTATGACCAAATTGGTTATAGAGACAGGTGAAAGCTGGGTCAATCTTCTTCCTTTTGCTCTTCTTAGGACCAGATGTACCCCTTACTGTGAAGGATTTACTCCTTATGAAATTATGTTTGGGACACCACCGCCTATTCTCCCCAAACTGAGAGACACACATAGGGAAGAGGTAACTAATCAATCCCTTCTTAAGTCATTACAGGCTCTACAACAAACCCAAAAAGCCATCCTCCAGAAGTTTGGACAAATAGACCCCCAACTTGCCACAGAGCCCACCCACCAGTTCCAGCACAGCGATCTGGTTTGGGTCAGGAGAATTCCAGCCCAGACACTGAAGCCAATCTGGAAGGGCCCATATCCTGTGGTACTAACCACTCCAACTGCAGTAAAGGTGGCTGGAATTTCTTCTTGGATCCATCATACCCAGCTAAAGAAGGTTGCAGAGGAGGAAGGAAAATGGACTGTCACCAAGACTACAGATCCACTAAAGATAAGACTCAAATAGGTTCCTTAATGCCCCTTTTCTCTTCCTTTTTCTTTTTCTGTGGTGACTATTATGTCAAAAAGAAAGTTCATACAGTAAAAATCTTGGTCTTAAGGGGTCATTATAACCCCTTATCAACTACTGAGTCTAATGATTTTACTCAGGCCCATAGAACCAGTGGGGAATGTAGGGCCCTAGAGAGCCCTAACAAGAGTGACTCCATGTTCTATCTGATCTGGAATTCCCCTCAGGCCCAGAACAACCAATCAGTGAAAAGAGCACGTAGCACAACCCCTGAAGCATGAACTAACATCCTGCTTACCTAACCCCAACATCCCGGAAGCATTGGGCCATGTTCCAGACATAATGTACCTTTCTAACTCGAAGGTGGGCCATGTTCCAGACATAACGTACCTTCCTAACTCGAGCCAATCAAAAGTTAACACAACTCCTGCTTACTTCAGACTAGCGGTTTTGTCAGCACCCCATTGGCTGTAACTTAGGCAATGAGCTCCCCCCTCCCCATCCCCAACCACCTGTGTGTGGTTTTTGCCTTTAAAAACTCTGTGTGAAACTAGTTTGGGGTCACAGCTCCTAACTCTGTGTTGGACTGCGTCCCTAGCCTGGCTGGCTTGTTTTAACCACAGCTGAATAAATTGACCCTCCAAATCCAGTCAGACTCCTCTTCTTCCGTGCGACACTGGACTGGGCATAACACTTGTGCTGGGGTTTCTGAGAAAAAAAAAAGGGGATTTCCACATTGTGAGTGAGATTCCAGTACACACTTTCTTGCTTTTTACATTTCTCCCAGTTCTAAATTCTATAACCTGCGCTTCTATTTGACATTTTTTTTTGTTTTTGTTTTTGGTGTTGGGGATTGAACGCAGAGGCTTTCTACCTCCAAGCTACACCCCCAGCCTGATTTTATTTCTTATTTGGAAACAGGGTCTCACTAGGTTGCTGAGAGCCTCGCTAAATTGCCAAGGCTGGCTCTGAACCTGCGATCCTCCTGTCTCGGCCTCCCAAGTACTGGAATTACAAGTGTGCGCCACCAAGCCTGGCTTTTCTATTTGACATTTTTATTTCATTTAGTTTGTTATGTTCAGTAATTACAAGAACTCTGATTAGTGTACTTAATGTTTTTAAAGTCATCTCCAACTTAAGTATAATTTAAATAGCCTCCTGTGGGGTTCTTCCCTTTCTTTGTATTTTATTCACATGGAAGTTGATTTTCTCTTTTTTGTTCAATATCTCTTTAAAAAGGTTTTTCCATATAACAGCTTTCTTCTTCACTAGTGAAAAGTAGAAATGAAGTAGCGTCTTGTACACAGTTGCTATGTAATAGACTAAAAACTAATACCTATCACATTTTAGCAAAGTCATATAAATTATAGGGCTTAAGCGACATGAACCTTGGAATGGGAGAGAGTTTTTCTTTTTCTTTTTTCTTTTTTTTTTTTTTGTGGTACCGGGGATTGAACCCAGGGGTGTTTTACCTCTGAGCTACACCCCTGGCCCTATTTTTTATACTTTATTTTGAAACCAGGTCTCGTGAAGTTGCAGAGGGCCTCACTAAGTAGCTGAGGCTGGCCGTGAACCCAGATCCTCCGGTCTCTGCCTCCCAAGTACTGGGATTACAAGCGTGCGCCACCACGCCTGGCGAGTTTTTCTTTAAGTCGAACATGAGTATTTATTTGAAGTAATATGCTACTGATTGTCAAAGGTCAATGCTATAAAATATCTCAATAAAAATATTTTGCTCAGAAGAGAATTCAGCATAGTATCATTACTTCATTTATTATGGACGCCTTCCAGCATGGTTATAAAATTATACTCCTGTTATTTTATGTTATAAAAGCCACAACACATTCCCAAAGGGCAGAAAAATAAATGAGTAAACCCTCACAACGGACTAAGTAAGCCAAAAACGTTCATCATCGGTGTATGTAAGCAAGATGTTATTCCTTATTATTACCATTAACTTTACAAAACATCTTTTTAAAACACTGATGCATAACTGGGAACAGTGGAGCTTACCTGTAATCCCAGTAATTGGGAGGCTGAGACAGGAGGATCACAGGTTTGAGGTCAGCCTCAGCGACCTAGACCCTATTTCAAAAGGAAATTAAAAAATAAAAAGGGCTGAGCCGGGCGTGGTGGCGCACACTTGTAATCCCAGTACTTGGGAGGCTGAGACCTGAGGATTGCAGGTTCACAGCCAGCCTCAGCTACTCAGTGAGGCCCTCTACAACTTAGAGAGACCCTGTTTCCAAATAAAGAATACAAAATAGGGCTGGGGGCATAGCTTGGAGGTAGAATGCCTCTGGGTTCAATCCCCAGTACCTCAAAAATAAATAAATAAATAAAAAGGGCTGGAGTGTAGCTCAGAGGTAGAATGCCTCTTGGATTCAATCCCTAGTACCAAAATAAAAATACATACATACATACATATTTGACACATAACAATTGTACATATTTATGGGGCACAGTGTGATATATATTTTTTTAAAAAAATGGAATGTGTCACGAATTTGCATGTTGTCCTTGCGCAGGGGCCATGCTAATCTCCGTATCGTTCCAATTTTAGTGTATGTGCTGCCGAAGCAAGCACAGTGTGGTAATTTGACACCTGCATACTGATCAAATGGGGAGAGGTTTATTTTTTTATTTCTTATTTTTATTTTTTGGTACTGGGGATTGAATCCAAGGGCGTTCTACCTCTGAGTTACATCCCCAGACCTTTTTTCATTTTTTATTTTGAAACAGGGTCTTGCTAAGCTGTTGAGGGTAGGAAGCTTTACATATAACCTTTATGGCAACTTATAATTAAGAACTACATTATTTATCAGAATTAGTCTCATATCACCTCTGAATGAGACTCCCCACAGAAATGGTATCACATGGAACCTCAGTTGTGGATTGCACAAACTTCATCTAAAAGCTGTCTTGAGTCCAGGCCATTCTTAGTTGCTGGATCTAGGTGATTTCTGACATATGAACAAAATGCATGTATTTTCAAGACTAAAAGCATGCTTGCTTTATTTTCCACAGAACTACAGAGGAGCTGTAGGTTATATGGCTGAAACTATGTGGTATAGCTTACATACGCTCTCTGTAACTCAGGGCAGGGAAATGATTCTGGTATCTATTACTTTTGCCTTCTAACTGAAGTTTGGAAAATATGTGCTTTGATACACTCATACTCTGAGATTAGGTAACATTTCTTCTGTGTGTGTTTTCATATGTGTTTTATGTTGTTGTTGTGATCAGCCAATCAGATTAAAGCAATAAAAATGGCTCCCCCCAAACAAAACAAAACAAAATATGACTCCAAATATATGTGGGTTTTTTTTCTAGTATTGGAGATTGAACTCAGGAGTGTTCTACCTCTGAGCTATACCTACAGCCCTATTTTATTTTTTATTTTATTTGTTTGTTTGCTTTTGTGGTACTGGGGATTGAACCCAGGAGCATTCTACCTCTGAGCTACACCCCCAGCCCTATTTTTAATTCTTTATTTTGAAACAGGGTCTCACTAAGTTGCAGAGGGCCTAAGTAGCTTAGGTTGGCCATTAACCTGCGATCCTCCTGTCTCAGCCTCCCAAGTACTGGGATTACAAGTGTGCGCCACCATGCCTGGCTTATTTTTTATTTTGAAACGAGATTTCACTAAGTTGCTGAGGGCCTCGCTTACTTATTGAGGCTGGCCTCGAACCTACAACCCTCCTGTCTCAGCCTCCCAGGTGCTGGGATTACAAGTGTGCACCACCACGCCTGGCTCAAATATATGAGTTCTTTGTAGACATAAAACATAGACATTTTGATAGTTAATATATACAAATCTACATATACAATAGGCAAAGTCATAAATTTGTTACATGATGATTAGGCATAAATGATAAAAACTGCAAACAAATCACTATAAATAATGTCAGTTCTATTTTCAAAATTACGTAAAAGTTAAAGGTAAAAATAACTTTTTACTTTTTTTTTTTTTTGCAGTACTAGGGATTGAACCCAGGGGCGTTCTACCTCCGAGCTACACCCCCGGCCCTATTTTTTTTTATACTTTATTTTGAAACGGGGTCTCACGAAGTTGCGGAGGGCCTCACTAAGTAGCTGAGGCTGGCCACTAACCCAGATCCTCCGGTTTCCACCTCCCAAGTACTGGGATTACAAGCATGTGCCACCATGCCCGGCAACTTTTTACTTTTTGGATCATTTGCCATGTGCCAGACATTTTTCTATGTACATTAATATATTATTTTCAGAAAAAGTAGACACTTGAACAATAATTCTATTGATGACAAAGCTGAAATTCAAAGATATTGAAGATCTTTCCCAAGATCACATATTATTATCCTAATAATTTGTAGAACAGAATGAGTAATAGGAGAAGTCACAGGGGAAGGAAGGAAGATTACCTGTATGACTCCAAATCCAGGTATAGATGTCCAGTGTCCAGCAGGTAACGATGTCCGCTAACTGTATTTTCTCCAGAATGCCTTAGTTGGGCATGAAAAGTATGGCACTTCCCATTCCATCCCCAGCCAAAAATACCTTACTAAACTTTACTGTGGTCTCGTTAAAGAAAGAACAAGAAAATATAAATCTAACTAGGTTACTAAAAATACTGTCTTTCTCCCTTCCTTCCTTCCTTCTCTTCCTTCCTTCTCTTCCTTCCTTCTCTTCCTTCCTTCCTTCCTTCTCTTCCTTCCTTCTCTTCCTTCCTTCCTTCCTTCCTTCCTTTCTTTGTTTCTTTCTCTTTCCTTTCTTTCTTCTTTCTTGGGATGATGTTAAAACCCCAAACAACAGTGACTCCATCTTGACCAGAAATTCCCAAGCCAAGTCTTGCTCAATACACTAATGTCCCTACTGTCTTGCTTAGGACTTGCCTAATAAGCAAGGACTTGCCTTGCTTATCAGACCCCTGTGCCTATGGGAAAGCCCCATTACCATGCTTAAGCCTGATGCAACAACCCCCCTTGGCGATCGCTAACTCCCACTCCCCCTGTAGAATCTCCCCTTAAACAACCTGTATAAATTTCTAGTCTGGAAGCAGACATGGGCTCCATCTTTCCTGGAGACGCCCTCTGCAGGTTTTATCCCAATAAACCTGTACTGTCGTTGAGTCTTCTGTCTCTTTCCTCCCCCAAACCTTTCAGATTGAACCCAGGGGCTTTCTACCTCTGAGCTACACCCCAGCTGTATTTTATTTTTTACTTTGAAATAGGGTGTCAGTCGGGCGTAGTGGCACATGCCTATAATCCCAGTACTTGGGAGGCTGAGACAGGAGGATCACAGGTTTGTGGCCAGCCTCAGCAACCTACTGAGGACCTCTGCAACTTAGTGAGACCCTGTTTCAAAATAAAAAATAAAATAGGGCTGGGGGCATAGTATTATTCAATCATATTCAATCCCCAGAACCACAAACAAACAAATATCAACACCAAAAATAAACAGGATTTCACTAAGTTGCTGAGACTGGTCTTGAACCCACGATCTTCCTTTCCTAATCACCCAACTACTGGGATTACAGAGTGCACCACCATGCCTGGCCATACTTTGTCATTATATAACATTTTTTTTGTGGTACTGGGAATTGAACCCAGGGGCATTCTACCTCTGAACTATGCCCCCAGCTCTACTTATTTATTTATTTATTTATTTATTTATTTATTTATTTATTTAGTGTTACTGGGGATTGAACCCAGGGGCATTCTACCTTGGAGCTACACCCCCAGTCCAATTTTATTCTATTTTTTTATTTTGAAGCAGGGTCTCACCAAGTTGCTGAGGCTGGTCTTGAACCTCTGATCCTCCTGTCTCAGCCTCCTAAGTACTGGGATTACAGGTGTGCACCACCACGTCCGGTTTAATATATCTTAAAATTTAAAAATTTGAAAAGGGTTTTTAAAAGCCAAAAATAAAATTTCTAAATATTAAAAAACAGGCCCAAGCCAGGCGTGGTGGCGCATGCTTGTAATCCCACTACTTTGGGAGGCGGAGACCGGAGGATCCGGGTTCGCGGCCAGCCTCAGCTCTCTCTCTCTCTCTGACCCGGTTTCAAAATAAAAAGGATAAAAAATAGGGCTGGGGGTGTAGCGCGGAGGTAGAACGCCCCTGCGTTCAATCCCTGGTACTGCAAAAAAAAAAAAAAAAAAAAAAAAAAAAAAAAAAAAAACAAACAGGCCCATAAAAAGCCTAATATCTGAGGCCCTAAAATGCAACAGTCCTCTTCCATTTAACAATTAGTTTTATTTATTTTTTTGCAGTACCGGGGATTGAACTCAGGGGCGTTCTACCTCCGAGCTACACCCCCGGCCCTATTTTTTATCCTTTATTTTGAAACCAGGTCTCATAAAGTTGCGGAGGGCCTCACTAAGTAGCTGAGGCTGGCCGCGAACCCGGATCCTCTGGTCTCAGCCTCCCAAGTACTGGGATTACAAGCGTGTGCCACCACGCCTGGCTTTAATAATTAGTTTTAAAAACAGATCTTCCGATAAGAAGAAAGCCTACTGCCTCCCCTTCTCTTTCGTGTTGGTCTAAAATGTGGGTGGGCTTCCATTGCCATCTGGTGGACCATGTAGAGATGTGCCCTGATTTGAGAAGATTCAGAGGCAGTTTGATTAATAAGTTTTCCATTCATGCAATTGATCTGAAAGGAATACATGAAATGTGAAAACTAAATGGATAAAATGGGAAACAACTTTTAGGCACTGGGTTACAGACCCGGGTGAAACAGAACCAAAGTAATTAAAATATTCTTTAATTCTGCTGCAAAGCTGGGTGTAGTGGTACACACCTGTAATCCCTATACTTGGGAGGCAGAGATAGGAGGATCTCATGTTTGAGGCCAGCCTCAGCAACCTAGTGAGACCCTGTCTCAAAATAAAAGATAAAAAGGACCGGGGCTGTAGCTCAGAGGTAGAATGCCCCTATGTTCAATCCCCAGTAATGAAAAAAAAACTGCTCAAATCCTTTAAGTCACACTCCATAACATATTACACTTTATAAACAATCCCAGAACCATGAAGCAACTTAAGTAATACCGTGCAGTGGTCTTGTCTGAGAGGACAGGAGGGGCCACATCTATATCTAGTTCTATTGATTTGAATAGCCCCGCTTGTTCTGCACTTAAAATTTCTACATTAAGAATGTATTCCTTTCTGATAATATTGTCCCATGTCTTTTTATTTTAAAATGCAGATAACTTTATATGCATTGTAGCATTCTGTGGCCCTCAGGTCTCTCCAGCATCCTGCCTTCTGTGCATAGATAATGGCACCTGGGTTAGGTTGAGCCATGGGTCCAGTTCTTGTTAATCAGTTATGAATTAAAAATTTGAATATCCCTATGATACTAGGAAAATAGTTAACATTTGACAACAGGGCACCAGAGTAGCTCTCATAATATTCAGCAGTTGGGGGGTTAATTTCTTTAGTCATTTCTCTATAAGTAGAACAAATGAGACCTTAAATATACAAACTGCTCACTGGTTGTGGTGGTGTATGCCTGTCATCCCAGTACTTGGGAGGCTGAGACAGGAGGATCACAGGTTCCAGGCCAGCACACAGTAACTTAATGAGACTCTGTTTCAAAATAAAAATAAAAAGGTCTGGGGGTATAGCTCAGTGGTAGAATGCCTTGGGTTCAATCCCCAGTACCAGAATAAAATAAATAAATAAACAGCATGTCGATGTCATTCTCTCCTATAATAAGTATATGATAAAAATATAATGAAATTATTTTTTTATGTTTACCAGAAACTATTCAACCACTTAAATAACTCTTGTCTGTCAAAGCAGGCAACTTGGGTAATGATAAGCTTATTTCATCAACGTTCTAGTATCAAAACACCGTAGAAACCATAAGCCATATTTTCCCAGCCTCCAATGCCTTCAACTGTTAGGCAGTGACAAAGACTCTTTGCTTGTTCAACTTTAGTTAGGCTTCTGAAACTTCTCCTAGGTCCATCTGTGTCCTTCCTTATAAAATAAAATTTTAGCAAAAGCCCTGCTAAATCATTTTAGCAAGAACCCTTGATATCTGCTCATCCTTGGTAGCTGATCAAGTTCCTCATTCGCCACCAACCCCCAGGTGATGTCTGATCACCCTGGTTGTCTTTAGCAGGAATCTTGTTTGTCAGTTTATCCAGAATTCCCCCTTACCCCTAGTGTTCCCCCTCAGTAATTTTCCATTCACTGACCCCACCCTGCTCCTTGGCTACAAATTCCCACTTGCCCATGCTGTATGGGGGTTTGAGCCCAATCCCTCTCCTCTCTCTCAAGACCCCATTCCAGTAGTTAGTCACTATACCTATTCTGATGGTGCTAAATAAAGCCTTCCTTCTGTGCTTTTTTTTTTTTTTTTTTGTGGTACCGGGGATTGAACTCAGGGGCATTTCACCTCTGAGCTACACCCCCGGCCCTATTTTTTAATACTTTATTTTGAAACCGGGTCTCACGAAGTTGTGGAGGGCCTCACCAGGTAGCTGAGGCTGGCGGTGAACCCGGATCCTCCGGTCTCTGCCTCCCAAGTACTGGGATTACAAGCGTGCGCCACCACACCCGGCTTCCTTCTGTGCTTTACCAAATGTCACTGAATAATATTTTTCTTTCACATCAGCCTCAACTGATTGATAAACTACTACTAAGAAATGATATAGGATCCTCAGCCCTGGAAGAGGCAGTATCTGATATGACTAGGGTGAGTTATAAGACCTTTATGTCCACAAGTCACATTAAACTTGACCCTACCTTATCTGTGTTGAATTACTTACTGCTCAAATTTAGGGCCAACCCTTCAGTTCCATAGGTTCCCTGAAGACCCTCCACTGAACCTCTGAACTAGGTGGCTAGGTGTAGTGGGTAGCCATCAGGCTACTTCCATCTCGTTCCTCTAAGTTTCCTTTCTTCCCTACCCATCATGACTCCCTGGTCCTCATGTTCACAGCTGGAACTGTCAGCCTTGTGTTTGCTGCAGGACCTGACAGCTTATCAGACGGGGGAAGGCTCTTGACAGAAACCAAATTTTGATTTCCAAAAAGGTAAATCTGAGTCCCCTCACTCTCAGTTCAGGATTGAGGATAAAACAATTCAATTTTGGTTTGGAATCTCTCTTTGATGGAAGAGCTGTAAATTCTGGGTCTGCACAGGCCCATGACAGAATACTTGTCAACAGCCCTCTCCTTTGATGCTGTTATTGTTATCAGGGAAGAAAACTAGAAGGACAAAATATCACTGCGCGTGGAGGGCCTGCAAAGGGGAATGAGATGGAGCACCACTGCCAACCAGCAGGCCCAATTCCAGCCCTCCAGTCCCAGCTTCACTCCTACTCCTAATTGTTACCAACTCCCTCTCCTTTCTATTTATTTATTTATTTATTTATTTATTTATTTATTTATTTTGCGGTACCGGGGATTGAACCCAGGGGCGTTCTACCTCCGCACTACACCCCGGCCCTATTTTTTATACTTTATTTTGAAACCGGGTCTCACGAAGTTGTGGAGGGCCTCACTAAGTAGCTGAGGCTGGCTGCGAACCCGGATCCTCCGGTCTCCGCCTCCCAAGTACTGGGATTACAAGCGTGCGCCACCACGCCTGGCTTCCTTTCTATTTAAACTAACTTGAGAGAGCTTCTGTTTCTTGCAGCCAGATGAGTATAAAGCAATATTGAAAGGTTCTTGCATATGTCCTGATAAAGTCACAGCAGGAGAGAGAAGTGTTTAGAGACAGTTCATAAGCCAACCACAAAATGAATTTTACTACATTGTAATCACTTTTTATGAGTTTGGTGACATTTAATACAGAAAACATTCAGTAATTACCTCCACTGTGCCATGCAATGAAACCAGTGCAAAGATTAGGAGGAGCTAACATTTCTTGAATGTTAGGGAGAAGAAACAACATGCAAAAACAATCATTGGTACTAATTTCTATGACAAAAGTATAAGTAAAGTACTTTGAAATAGAGAAAAGAGAGCGTGATTTATTTAGATTTTCAGATCTTGTATTAACCAAATATTAAAATGCTAAAAATATGCCAAGAGGTGTCTTATGATCTGAGGACGCAATGCAGAGTAAAACATAATTTCTTACCTCGAAGTGCTTAAAGCTTAACACAAGGGTAAATCCAAGCACATTTGGTAGCCAAAAGAGCACTAATTAGTCATGTACTGAGGCAGGGGCGGGGTGAGAAAGCACCCAGAAGAGGCGATATCTAGGTTGATGTTAGATGATATAAAGATTCAATAGGATAAGATGAAGATGGGTGAGAATTTAAAAATCTCCATTTCAAAAGATAGGTATCAAGACCATTCTTTTAGCAGCATTAGACCCTCAATCCTTAGAATCTGTTTCTGTCTACTTTTCTATTTTTCCTCCTACCTGTAAGGTCCTTTTTGGTCTTCTTGGTCTTGATTTCCCTCTTCTCTTCCCTTCTCTTCTCCTCTCTTCTCCTCTTCCAGGGGCGTTCTACCTCCGCGCTACGCCCCCGGCCCTATTTTTTTTTTATACTTTATTTTGAAATGGGTCTCATGAAGTTGCGGTGGGCCTCACTAAGTAGAGAGCGAGAGAGAGAGACAGGGAGAGAGAGAGAGAGAGAGAGAGAGAGAGAGAGAGAGA
>PVJS01042171.1:0-17630 GCA_004027185.1 Glis glis | reverse complement strand
CCCCGGTACCGCAAAAAAAAAAAAAAAAAGAAGTAGAATGCCCCTGGGTTCAATCCCTAGTAACACACACACACACACACACACACACACTCACAAAGTCTGAATTTTGAATGCCACTAGAACACTATAATAAAGGTTCATCTTTAATAAATGCTGATGGTACACCAGGGCCCAGCACACTGCGTACACTATTCCACAGAATTCCTCTAACATCCTATGTGTTGGGATTTCTTTTTTGTGTGTATATGTGTGTAGTACTGGGAATTGAACCCAGGGGCATTCTACTTCTGAGCTACACCCCCAGCCTTATTTTAGTTCTTATTTGGAAACAGGGTCTCGCTAAATTGCTGAGGCTGGCCTTGAATCTAGGATCCTCTCAGCCTCCCAAGTACGGTGATTAGAGGTATGTGTCACTATGCCTGGCTACGTTAGGAATTATTATTATAACCATTTTACAGATGAAGAAGCAAATGGCCTGGTGAGGTCAAGTAGCTTCAGTCACATGTACAGGTATGAAGTGGTAGACCTGAACTCACTGCAACCCCAGGGCTGTGCGCCACTAGAACTTGGCCCTTAACCACTGGCAAGACTAATCTTATGTCTTGGCCTGGGGCCTAGAAACATCTTTTGGATTTATTTATTTTTTTTTTTTTGCAGTACTGGGGATTGGGCCCAGGGAGGCTCTACCATTGAGCTACATCCCCAGCCCTTTTATTTATTTATTTTTTTGAAACAGGGTCTTGCAAAATTGCCTAGGCTGGCCTGGAATTTGCAATCCCCCTGAGTAAACCTCCTGAGTCGCTGGGATTACAGACGCGCACCACTCCTGGCAATCCTTCGGACTTTTACAGTAGGTTCGTTATCATCAACACCCCACCATGCTGGTAGGTTAGAATGGGTGCTGCCATCGCCAGAGGCTGACCTGTGGGAAACTTCCTTAACAAACACTCCCAACAGTAGCAGTTGGTGGTTCTGAAGGGAAATGTGGGACCAGGAGAATTTTCCTTCTTTTTCCCACATAGCTATTTCAAAGATCCTCCTGGACCAGGTGCTGTGTCCTCCCCTGCCTAAGAGAGCTAGTTCTCTTGTGCTGCGACTTCAGTGGATGGCCTGGGGCCAGTCACTAGGTGACAGACTGGCTGGGCCCATGTGAACATTCCTGAAAGGGAGGCTGTAGTCAGAACAACTAGGCAAGGGAAAGGGAGAGAGGATCTTATCCCTGCCCCTTGGGTTGGCACTGTGAGAACCTCCAAAACCAAGCTGAACCAGGAGACATCGGCCCCGGCAACCAACACAAGGTATCAGAACTTTCTTTTTTTTTTTTTTTTGCGGTACCAGGGATTGAACCCAGGGGCGTTCTACTTCCACGCTACACCCCCAGCCCTATTTTTTTTTATACTTTATTTGAAACCGGGTCTCACGAAGTTGCAGAGGGCCTCACTAAGTAGAGAGAGAGAGAGAGAGTGAGCGCGCTGAGGCTGGCCGCGAACCCGGATCCTCTGGTCTCCGCCTCCCAAAATACTGGGATTACGAGCATGCGCCACCACACCCTGCTAGAACTTTCTGATAGGGGATTGAAGGCAGGGGCATTCTACTTCTGAACCACACACCCAGCTCTATTTATTTATTTATTTATTTATTCATTTATTTATTTATTTATTGTGGTACTGGGGATTGAGCCCAGGGACATTCTAGCTCTGAGCTATGCCCCCAGCCCTATTTTATTTTTTATTTTGAAACAGGGTCTGGCTAAGTTGCTGAGGCTGGCCTTGAACCTGCGATCCTCCTGTCTCAGCCTCCCAAGTATTGGGATTACAGGCCTGCGCCACTGTGCCCAACTGATGATGCCACCACAGAAGAGAATTTTTTGTTTGGTTTTAATCCCTTGTGGGTCCTCTGAAGTAGCACAAAGCCCTCCCCACGGCATGCCAGAGCAGGTCCACTGCAATCAAATTGGATGGGAAAGGAGGAAGAGAGCGCCAGGAATTACTATATTTACTCCTTCCTATACCAGGGGAACACAGCAGATGCTTAATAAAAACTTGCTGTGTTTTCCTGGAAAACAGTCTAAGAAACACGTGGCTGGGTCCCCTTGACTCTACTCCAGCTGTAGGTTGTACTATCTATAGCAAAACGCTTGGCGAGTGAGAGGAACGGATCCACAGCTGCCATTTAAAGCCCAAAATTCAACACAGAGCAACTCAGCAGCCAAGTGTTAGGATGAAACAGAAGCCGAGCTTCTGAACAGAACACGTCTTTGAAGCCAGACGTATTTAGCCGGTGTTCGGAACTCACCCACCCATTCACCACTGATTAACCAGGAGCCAAAGAGGCAGCTTGATCCAGGCAGCCACGTGATGGAAACACTAGCAACGCATGTGTGACCGCTGCTACAACCACCATGCCGACCTCCCTCACTCCAGAAAGGAAGCAAAAGGCCACTGCTCCTCAGCTGCACTTCCTTGCCTCGTGCCCCTGCAATTCACATTCCAGGAGCAAATTCTCCTTTAGCAGGTTCCATGTCTGTGCAGGGATTGGGGACTGCTTTTCCCACGACCACACCCTGGAGGGCCACACCCAGCTGCACAGTAGGATGGTGTCAGTCCGGCGGATGGCAGGTGGCCTGTGTCCATCCACTTTTGTACTCACCTGATTGGGAGGGTTCCTCTACTTTTTAAGAAGTATGTTCAAATGTCTCTGTCAGAGGCAGATTCCTGATATGCTATCCCTTGTCCCCATTCCAGCACATATGTTTATATACAAAGACCCTGCTTCAGAAATTTAAAGAGAAGAAACTCACCAGGCCAGGCCCTTCTCTCCTTCCCACTGCTCGACCCAACTGATCTCCTCAACCTGAGGATAACACGCCCTCCTCTGCAAATGATCTTCCTCTACAAACAGTATAATGCACATCCTCACAGTCTCTGGGACAAGCCAGGCTCACCTGCCTCCTACCCTTGCATCTGACTCATGTGGTCTTTTCTTTCTTTTCCATTCTTCACAGCTAGGAGTTGTTGTTTTTTTTTGTGGACAAGACTGAAAAAGGCACTTCTACAGGTAATTAATTTGATTGTTTAAGACTTTCGGGATCTCAAGGACACCTGGAACTTCACCTAATTCAATCTTTTTTTTTTTTTGATGATACTGAGATTGACCCCAGGGGCATTCTACTTCTGAGCTACACCCCCAGCACTATTTAATTTTTTATTTTGAAGTCGGATGTGTTGGCGCATACCTGTAATCCCAATACTTGGGAGGCTGAGACAGGAGGATCACAGATTTGAGGACAGACTCAGCAAGTAGTGAGACTCTCATCAACCTAGTGAGACCCTGTTTCAAAATAAAAATAATAAGCCGGGTGTGGTGGCGCACGCTTGTAATCCCAGTACTTGGGAGGGAGAGCCAGGTTCGCGGCCAGCCTCAGCTACTTAGTGAGGCCCTCCGCAACTTCGTGAGACCCGGTTTCAAAATAAAGGATAAAAAATAGGGCCGGGGGTGTAGCTCAGAGGTAGAATGCCCCGCAAAATAAATAAATAAATAAATAAATAAATAAATAAATAAATAAATAAAATAAAAATAATAAAATAGGGCTGGGGGTATAGCTCAAAGGTAGAATGCCTTTGGGTTGAATCCCCAGTACCAAAAAAAAATTTTTTTCAATTTTGAAACAGGGTCTCACT
Organism: Glis glis; assembly: GCA_004027185.1. NCBI lineage: Eukaryota > Metazoa > Chordata > Mammalia > Rodentia > Gliridae > Glis > Glis glis. The sequence continues at coordinate 13,950 of PVJS01042171.1, read as the reverse complement.
AAGTTGCTGAGGATCTTGCTAAATTACTGAGGCTGCCCTTGAACCTGGGATCCTTCTGTCCCAACCTCCCAAGGACTGAAATTATAGGCATGAACCACCACACCCAGTTCTGATTCAATCTGAACAGGTCTGGCCAGCAGGGTAACATTTAGCGTTTACTTGGACCCTTATAGAAATAAGAACATCATTTATTTATGTATTATTATTTGTGGTGCTGAGAAGTGACGTATGGCAAGGCAAGTGAGCTACAACCCCAGTCCTAAGCACATCTGCTTATTTAAGCAGCTCCTCTGTACCCACAGCCCTGGTGATTGCAGGGAAGAGGATGACAGAGTTCTCTGTGTTCTGATTCCAGGGTCTCAATGTCTTTGGTGTCCAAAAAGAACTTTATCCTCTTCCTAGAAAAAGCCTTCCTTCCTCTTCCTGCTGCCTTTTTTTTTTTTTGTCTCTTCCTATTTCTGCCCAAGGAATGAATCCAGAGGTAGCATCCTTCTCTTCTGATAGACTACAATCTACCCTTGTCTTATCTTCTTTTGAGTACCCAGCACAGGCTGTACCAGAGCTTTCTTTTTGTCTTCTTAGAGGAATGGAACTCCCGGTTTGACTTTGGGACCCAAAGATGTTCAGCCTGTGATCCAGATCTAGTCTTGGCTTTTCTGAGAAAAGGAACTCTGGTTTTACTTTTAGGGAGTCTCCACCCCAGTCACAAAGCTCTTGCCCACGTCTTTTTTACCAGCTCTTGGGGAAAAATCCTGACAGACAGTAGTTGTGGGCTTCGCCACATCAGCTGTCTTCTACCTGGGCCAGCCTTCCTGCCGTCCCTGCCGCTCGGCTCTTCTTCCCTCCTCTGCTGGGCTCCCACGGCCTGGGTCTCCGCTCCAGCTCTTGCCATGCTCTGCCGTCTGGACTTCCTGGGTTTTATCCTTAGCAGCCTTCTCCACTCTTACTCGTTCTCAGCCTGTGGTCTCTGACCCCAGTTCTAGGACTGTGAACATCAACACTAAAAACCTGACCAAAGGCCTGCCGACAGCGCATGACAGCAGGTTTGAGTTATTGGGGCACCATCAGGAAGCCAGGTTAGGATGAAGACAAGAGCCAGCTCTTTCTAGGACTGAGGCAGTCCCAGCTGAGCCCATGCTGACGACTCTTCCTGCTCGCACAACCCCGCTGCTTGTTCCCCAGGGGAAGCGTCCACCACAAACAGGCTGTGACATGTCAGAAAACAGGACAGACATTTTACATGACTTTGATTACTCCTTTCCCTGCATCCACAGCAGGTTCCTTAGTGGAACAAACACAACACCTATTGGTCTTCAAACCCCAGATGCGCAGCCCCAGGGAAGCACCCAATTCCAGGACACCAAGAACACCCTGCTACTCAGCAGTCTCCCTCCACCAGGAACCTCCGAGAACATGGAGGCAGCACAGGTACCTGAGGAGTCCAGCCAAGGCCGCAGGGTGCTGTGCTTGGTCCCAGCCAGTGTTAATGAGCGGCACCTTTCCTACCACTGTCGCAGAGTGTAAGGCTGTGCAGTTCCTGTGGTTCAGAGAACTTTCACCTACCTTGTCTCTTGGGATCATCAAAACAACCCTGTGAGATGGGAAAGGGGGTTTTTCTTAACCCCATTTAAGAGAAGAAGAAACTGAGGCTTAGAAAGGAGAAGGGAGAGCTCAAGGCCACATAGTGAGGGGCTGGGACTAAGCCCTAGGTCCCCTGACTCCTAGTTCAGTGTTCAGTCCACTGAGCCATACTCCAGACTTCCAGAAGCACTGGGACAAGAGCGCCCAGGAGATAAGGACATCCCAGCAGCACCCCACCTGGTCAAAGCAAGCGCACCACACAGAAGCCTCCTCACGTCCACACAGACAGCTGGCCCGGCCTCCTTGAGCACAGCCTTGGAGCAGCCGCCTCCACAGATGCTGAGCTTGCGAACAAACTTCCAGTGCTTCCAACAGCCAACCAGACCCAGCAAAACCTCAGTGACAGGCCTGACTTCGTCCATCACGACACTGCCACAGTCAGACACCACCTAGGCCAACCTCGTCCTTAAGCACACTGCCCTGCCCAGAGCGCCTACCGCCTTCCTCTCTCCTCGAGGCCACAGTCCACTGAGTTTGGCCTATCTTCAGACCATTTGTGCTAGAGTTTCTGCTCTTGTTCATCTCCAGACTTGACCTCCTTCCCTGGCTGCCAAATCTCAGCTGCCAGTGAATCAGCCCACAAAACTTTAAACCAGGAACCCTTTTCAGCCACCGGGACCTCATGACTCCCCCGCCAACTTGCGTAGTTCAGTAGTGTTTGCAAAATGCATCCATCCTCCCACTGGAGCTGCAGGCGTGTTACAGGCCCGAGCTCAGGAATCACCTCTCTCCTGTTCCTGTCTGCAGGTCTCCTGCGGCCTCCCATTCCAAGCACCCCAAGTTTCTTAGGAAGGAAGGAAGGAAGGAAGGAAGGGGTCGCAAGCAGCTAGCTGGGCCATGAAGCCATGTACCGTTCAGTGGGAAGGGAGGGTGGTGCGGAGTGGAGTCTGCGGCAGGTGGTCGAAACCCCTGGGCCTCACGCACAGGCTCAGGCCCATCCCCTGGCCATGAGGACACAGTGGGGAGATTACCTCGGTTACAGATACTGCAGAAGTTGCTGGGCCCCTCACTGTGCTTCTTCAGGTGGTCTGCCATGTACGCTGCCCGCAAGTACTTCCCACAAACCTGGCAGGGCACCTTGTCTTCATGACAGGCCAGGTGGGAGCGCAGACGGTCTCGGGTGGCAAAAGAAGCATTGCAGGTCTGAGGGCAAAAAGAAAACCAAGATGAGGTGAAACTGGCATTCCACACCCGAGCAAGCACACCATGAAGCAAAACAGCTCCGGACATCACGTGGACTTCCTCAGATAGAGCTGCAGGGCCTGGCTCAGAGCCGGGTGTGGGGGCACACGCTTGTAATCCTAGTACTTGGGAGGCTGAGACAGGAGGATCCAGGTTCGAGGACAGTCTCAGCAAGTAGTGAGACTCTCATCAACCTAGTGATCACAACCCTGTTTCCAAATAAAGATAAAATAGGTTCGCGGCCAGCCTCAGCTACTTAGGCCCTCCACAACTTAGTGAGACCCTGCTTCAAAATAAAGAATAAAAAATAGGGCTGGGGGTGTAGCTCAGAGGTAGAATGCCCCTGGGTTCAATCCCCAGTGCCACAATAAATAAATAAATAAAATAAAGCCTGGCTCAGGCTCTTTACCCAGAGTGTCAAGTGGCTATTCTTATTTCTATGATGCCTCCTCACAGGACACCTGTGTTGGAATTACTGGTTCTTTACCACAGACATGACCAGAACATGGCAAGCTAAGTGCTATGCTCCTCTACGAAGCGAGCTGTCAGGTATCTGTTTATCCTTACCCATTAAGAACTGAGTTTAGGTGCACTGACTGTAAGTGAATTACAGATAGATTATCGGTATATAAACCAGTCTTCCTGCTCTCCGTCCCAGGGTTGCCTCTCACTGCTTTATACAAAGAATCCCATTTATTTATTTTAGTCAAAAGGGACATTAGTCTTGGTTGAAGGAAATGGAAAGCAAAGGCAGGACCAAGCACACAGATAACTCTTCATAATATTTTCGTGAGTTTGAATCAAAAAAGCAGTCCACAAAAATGAGGCGAGAGACCAGTAGAATAGTGGAAGGGAACTGGGGGAGGGAGGGGGAGGGAAAAGGAGAACTGAAGAAGGAAACGGTTCAAACAGTGCTCTGCCCACATATGAGTATCACCACCAACCTCAGTCATATGTGCAAGGCATGGAGTGAGGGAGGCCCAGAGGGAGACACACAAGTGCCGTGCGCATGGGTGTTTGTACCACTTTGAACCTCACTATGATGGATAATTACAATGCACCAATGAAACCATTAAAAAAAAAAAAAAGCTGGGCTTGTAATTCCAGTACTTGGGAGGCTGAGACTGGAGGATCACAGGTTCTTGGCCAGCCTCAGCAACTTAGTGAGGCCTGTGAAACTTAGTGAGACCCTGTTTCAAAAGAAAGAATAAAAATAGGGCTGGGGGTATAGCTCGGAGGTAGAATGCCCCTGGGTTTAATCCCTAATACCACAAAAACAAACAAAAAAAAGCAGCCCATAAGCCAGGCATAGTGGCTTTTGCCTATAATGCCAGCTACTCAGGAGGCCAAGGCAGGAGGATCACAAGTTTGAAGCCAGCCTGGGCAACTTAGCAAGACCCTGTTCAAAATAAAAATATGCCGGGCATGGTGACGCAGGCTTGTAATCCCAGTACTTGGGAGGCTGAGAAAGGAGGATTGCAGGTTCACGGTCAGTCTCAGCTACTTAGTGAGGCCCTCCGCAACTTAGTGAGACCCTGTTTCAAAATAAAGAATTAAAAATAGGGCTGGGAGTGTAGCTCAGAGGTAGTTCAACCCCCAGTACTGCAAAAAAAAAAAAAATTTTTAAAAAAGGACTGGGAGGGACTGCAGACAAAGGAGAAAACTTTAGATGAGCAAGAAGGGACCTAACTGAAGGAGATGGGAGGGGGAAGAGGGAAACCCACCAATGCACACGATGTATACACACAAATTTATTAGTCAATCACTATGCTGAGCACGAAAAGGAGGGAAGGGGGAGGGAACAGGTGGGATTCGAGGGAGGGCTAAACGAGCAATGTGCGCATGCATGCTTCTGATACCCTGACACTTATCAAAATGTATAACTACACTAACTACACTAACAAGTGTGTGGTGGCGCACACTTGTAATCCCAGTACTTGGGAGGCAGAGACCAGAGGATCTGGGTTCGTGGCCGGCCTCAGCTACTTAGTGAGGCCCTCCACAACTTCGTGAGACCCGGTTTCAAAATAAAGGATAAAAAATAGGGCCAGGGTTGTAGCTTGGAGGTGGAATGCCTCTGGGTTCAATCCTCAGTACCGCAAAAAAAAAAAAAGTATAACTACAATGCAGCAATAAATGAATATATTTAAATAAAAAAAAAGGACTGGGGATGTATCTCAGTGGTAAAGTATCCCTGGGCTCAATCTCCAGTAACCCCAACACACACACACCAAAAAAAAAAAAGAGAAAAGAAAGAAAAAGCAACCCATGAAATGATAGTGTCAATTCTGCTAATATGAGAATTAGCACAGAGGACAAGCCCGAGGCCTGGAGGCTTTGAGAGCATTTGTGAAATGTTAGGGTGAGGGAGTGTTGGTAATAACAGGGAGGATACCAGCCTGCATTGACCAAGCAGGCCTTGCCCTTCGCCTGTTAGAAGCATCTGTCTCATGCAGTCCATCCATCCTTACAGCAGCCTGAGGCAAGCTGTGTGACCACCTCCAGGAGCACCAACTCACAGCTGAATCCCAGGATGAGACCAGCTCGGAGCTAAAGGACAGCACCAGCACCCTGGGAGCGAGGCCCCAGGTCGCCAGGCATTTCCCAGGCAGGGCCGGAGGACCTGACTTAGTATCAGGCACTCTCTCTCCCCAACATCCCTTCCTATGCTGGGGCATGCAAAGGCACTCCAGCTCAGGGGGACAAAATGTCAGAAAGCCTGAGAAGAGGTGAATTCAGTGGTATTCAAGCTATTTGGTTCCATGGAGGTATTTCAGGGGTTCAAGTTTCACTCCTTCCTTTTCTCCATGTACGTGTCTGCTTACTGTTTTAGAACTGTAAGAAAAAGCAGCATTCCCCTTTAAGGGCATTGTAGATCAACTGTTAACCCATTGGAGAATGGCCAACCCATTTACTTGCTACAGTGGAGCTGTCCCTGCTGTGTGAGGACCTGAGATCTCAAGGTAAGTGTCTGATCAGTTACCACATACAAATTATTTATCTGTGCACAATCAAAGCAAGACGCAAACACATGTGACACTGTGGAGGGAGAAGACGCCACCATTAACTACTGCAGTCCAGACAGCTTCACTAGTACAGCTAGTACAGCCCTTGCTGTTCCCAGTCATTGTCTTTTTAAGTAAATACTCTAAAACTTGAACAGAAGTTGGGCGTGGTGGTGCACGCGTATTATTACTTGGGAGGCTGAAATAGGAGGATCCAGGTTCGCGGCCAGCCTCAGCTACGCCCTCCACAACTTAGTGAGACTCTGTTTCAAAATAAAGAATAAAAAATAGGGCTGGGGGTGTAGCTCGGAGGTAGAATGCCCCTGGGCTTAATCCCTAGTTCCTAAAAAAAAAAAAAAACTTGAACAGAACAATTCATACTTGGAGGTCCTCTTATCTTTCCCTATTTACAGCTGGACAAACGGAGCCCTGCGAGGATACAGAACAGCTGTGATGTGAACTAGCCCCGAGCCTGCGTTCCTACGTCTCCAGAAGCAGTAGAGGCAGCATCTCATGAGCGAGGGGCGCTGGTGTACATGGTAACCAGGACTCCCCAGTGGGGAAAGGTGAATGAACTACTCAGGGAAATTCTACACAGAGGCGATGACATAGAACAGAAGCATCCTGGATACTGGAGACTTGGTCTCAGGACCACAGGTAGGCACCTCCTCAGTCAGGGACCTCCTGACAGTGACAGGCCCCAGTGGGAGGAGAAACTCAGGCTCTTTCCCCCAGCCCGCCAGCCTGTAAACCAGAGCAGATGCTGCCATAGCCACCCTGGGAGAGCGGCACCTGTCCGTTTACCCAGGAACAAGAGACCATCCCTCCAACACGGTTGGGAGTTCGTTCTAAGTCTCACAACTTGAAGGAAACAACACAGACCAGGTGTAAGAGAACGGAGCTGAGAGCACGCATTCAGCACGCTCTCTTCAGTCACAGGGAGAGGGAGCGCGAGAGGGGCATGAACGAGCTGCCTTGTTTCTCTTGCCAGCCCTCTTTGGAGATCTGTCTTATAAAGAACTTGCTACCTAAAGATGATGGACAGCCAACCCTCAATTATCCACAAGTGGACTTTCCACTTGGGGATTAACTGAGCAAAACTGAAAACCCAGACCAGGCTGGCTTCCCTCACCCCATCCTCCATTGATTATCTCTCAAGGAAGGAAAGCTAACTTTAGCCTGAGCAAACATAATTAGGAATGTAAATCTACTGCTGGGGAAAGAAAACACACACACACACACACACACACCCCAAAAACTTTCACTGTGTTACAAGCCAAGCTGAAGCGATTGTTGGTTTCTCTGTGCCAGATCGACCCTCTATGACTAGAGTCCCCAGGTTTTCTGGGGAAACTGTGAAAGTGTATGAGTCCAAGTTTAGGCCTGCCAGAAGTTCAGACAACACAGAACAGAAAAGAGCCTGGTCACACGACTCAGAAGAGAACTGGCCGCAGGAGACAGACCTGAAAAGGGGGACACCCAGAGCCTCCGGGACTCTAATGGGAAGAGCCGACCTGCAGCAGAATGCTAACTGCCTGTCCTGTTTGCATTGTGTGTGTTACAAGCCCTGCCCACACTGTCAGGAGTCACACCTGCCAGGTCCTAGCCCAGCACCACTCAACACAGAGCAGGCATGCTCCAAGCTTCCCACAGTTCCCAAAGCTTTTCTTCCTGAAAGTTGAACAGCTTGGGAATAGGGCCCAAATGGTACCAAGGATACCAGTGCACACCCCCACCCCTGGTGGCCTTTGAAGTCTGGCAGCCTCAGGGGCATCTGGAGCAGCTCCCACAGCTGAGGAAGTGTGAGGGCAGGGCATGGAGGTCCAGCTCCACGGACTTCATCAGCCCCTTCTTCTTGAGTGTAGCCCAATTCATTCCCTAACAGCCTGACAAGTGGGAAAGCAATGGGAAGTCTGAGCTCTCCCGGCCTCTCAGCTTCAGGCTACACTCCACATGGGAGAAATGTCCCACCCACATCAATCCAGCAATGCCTGGGGCAGGTGGGCCAGCTTAGGAGGCTAGGGCCAAGCCGCAGGGAGACTTGTCTGTCCCTGCCAAGCCTGAGGCTTCCTGCCCCTGCCCTCAGATGGCCTTTCCATTCAAGCTGTGGCACCAGTCTCTGTAACTGGCCCTTCATCCTCTGTAGCATCAGGTGGGGCCGAGAGGTATGGCCTGTGCCCAGCCTGCCTCAGGCCAAGGAAGCAGCTCCCAGAGAGCTCTCCTCCCCTCTGATGCCTTCAGCATACCACACCATGCCAAAGAGGCACCCCTGCTGCTTAACCATACCAGGCACCCCTGGCTGGCAGCAGAGCCGGAGCCACGAGGGCCAGGACAGCCAGCATGTCTTCAGGTGCTGGGCCCTCGTAGGGGAGCTCTGGTGACAGGGCCATAGGCGGGCAAGCAGGTCTGTGAGTGTGTGCTGGAGTGGCAGGGCGGGAACAGGGCTCGTACACCAAGGACAATGATGTCAGTGTTATGACACAGACCGAGGACAAAACACACAAAGCCTCAAATGTTAGAATGAAAACTTTTATCATCACTCCTGTTCTCCCCGCGGAGCCTGCGGGGGCTGAGGACACACCAATGGGATCCAGGGGGTCTACATCTGCTTTACCAGACCCTACAGCCATATACTGGGATGGCCAGATATAAAGCTACTGTTTAGTTCCTGAGCAGACCAGCTGAAAAACCTCAAAAGCACAAAAGTCTAATTCACTAGCCAGAAATGAAGGCAGGACCTGTCTGAGTGGGGAGGGAAAGGGCACCAGGGGCTGCTGGAGGCGGGTTCACTCCCAGAGTGGGAGGAGGGAGCCAGGCCCCATCTAGAAACCCCATGCCTATGGGAAGTGATGCCGGGGAGGAGCAGATAGGCTGGGGCTTAGTTCTTGGGAAAGCACCAACCTCCAGAATCACCCAGGCAAGGACAGGTACCCGGGCGACACCTGCTAGGATAGGAGGGAAAAAAGTCCACAAAGAAACTTGGAGGCTATGGGGGATCCAGAAAGGTGCTCCCTGCTACCCCTATCCTGAGCTAGAAAAAACTCCAAGTCGTCCCTGGAGGAGCTGGGCGCAATGGGCAGGAACCACCTTGCTGGCCTCTCCCAACAGAGGGGTCTCAGGCCAGCCACCACTCCTATCCCCCTCCACCGTGAACCGTCCCCACGGAGGCCAAGCTAGCCGACAGGCCACTGAGTAAAGGCCCGGCTGCCCTCGGGGGCGGTCCAGCCCTGCCTCAGATATCCGGGCGGGGCTGGGCAGAAGAGAGCGTTGCTGGAGTGTGCTGGACCCAGGTTCTCAAGGGCTGGGAATGATTTTTTTAGAGAAAGGGAAAAGGCGGTGTCAGGAACCGAATGGGACGACCTCCACAAAGCAGGCTGGGCAAAGTCCCATGATGGCAGGTCGCTAGGAAGAGGTTCCAGGGGCGGCAGGCCGCTGCTGCTCCCAACCCACACCTGGAAAAAGGGCAGAGAGTGCAGGTTACCCCCCCAGGCCACCGGGCACGCCCCCACTGCCCTCTGGGCTCCTCCTATTCTGCCCAGGCTACTCAGCACACTACCTGGGAGAGTCAGAATGTGCTCTGTGACGAAAGAATCAGAGAAGGCGACAGGCAGGCAGACCCCAGCAGGCCCACCCCGGCTTATCCTCCTGGGGGCGGCCACCTTGCTGTCTGTGACCACTGTCCATGCTGGGCCCCTGGGCTCTTAGCCCAGCTCCTGCACATCCATCTCTCCCTACAGGCCTCCCTGAACCCTCCCTCCTTGCCACCAACAGCTTAAGGAGAAGCAGCTCATCCCTGCCAGAGTGCCCCACAACCTTGTCTCGCCCTCAGTTGGCAGGAACTTGCCACAGGAGGGGAGACAACCAAGGAGAAGATAGAGGCGTGTTATCCATCCACACAGGAATGCTCAGTAGCCAGAGAGGAAACTCAATTTTCTGAACGCCAGCAGGGCCCCCAGATATTGTTCAAGCAAACAAGGGTAAGAATACGATCCAGCCTTCCCTATCTGCCACTATGTAGAGAGCCCATGGGAAAAGGAGACCCTTGCTCTCTGGTCCTCCAAAAACCCTGGCTACTCATACACATGGCTCAAGAACAGATTAAACAGGTACTGGTGTTCAGAGATGAGACCACCCAGGCCCGACCTCCTGCTGCCCCGCTGACCCAGGGTGTGGGGACCCAGAAGGAGCTCCAACTCAGGCCAAACGAGGGGGACTTCCAGGAGACATTTTAAAATCCCCACAGTCCCTACCAACTGCTAAGAACCAGCAGCTGGACTCAGAGAGGTGCCAGGTGCCCCAGGACAGCACCTGTGCCACGTGGCCCACCATCGGAGGAGCCGGCAAACACCAGCAGAGGAAAGCCAAGCAACAGAGTGAAGACAAGACAGGGTGGGAACCAAGACTAAGCAACCAGGAAGGAAGGAACATCGGCCAGGGGGAGGGGGCTGGGGTGAGGAACAAAGGAGGGCAGAGGGAGGGTGGAGGAAGAGTGGGGAGGTGTGCAAAGCATGGTCAGCAGCCAGCACACAGTGGCTGGCTCATGGCTGCCCTGTGAGACGGCAGCGTTCTCCAGCCCAGCTCCACCCTGGCCCAGTCCCTACCTGACACTTGTGAGGCCGCTCAGAAGTGTGCACCTGCTTGATGTGTCCATTCAAGTGATCAGGCCTAGAAAAGAGAACCAAGAGGGACTTTAAAACAAGACATCAAAAGATGGGGGACAAACTTGGTCAGGCCCCACCATACCCACAGCCCCCCCACAAACACTGCTGGAGGGGACTCCCTCTTCCCCACCCCAGCATGACAAAGAAAATCACCACTGGCTCTGGCTCCAAAGGCTCAGGCCTCTCTGTCCAGGTTTCCTCTAGAGGGGGAAGGGAAGTACACATTTGTGTCTGATCTGGCGTACCCTGCTCCACTCCCCCCAGCAAAAACTCAATGATTTCTAGGCCCAGAGGCGGCAGCTTTAGAATGCGAGAATGCGGCAGGGCCGCCTTGCTACAGCCTTTCCGGGAGGGGGTGTGTGTGTGATTCATTGTCCAGACTAAAGCCCCTTAGAAACTCAGTGTTCCCCTCCCCCAGCCTCTCCCGCCACAGCAGCCACTGAATGCCACCCGGATGGAATTCAGTCCCCAGAGGCCAGCCATGAAGCCTTAAGTCCCCAGCTGGCTGGTAAGCCAGATGCCCGCCTGAGCAGGTGGGCAGGGGCTGCCTGACCGGTAAGACTGGTTCCTGGTTGGGGCCCCTCTGAGGGAGTTCTCCATTCCTAGGTTCACACACAAGATAGATCCTCAGGATTCAACTTAGAACCAGCCTCTTATTCTGAATATTCTCTAAGAGAAAACCCACACAGCACCCTGCTTCCAGACAAGTCCTCAGTTCCCCGCCAGGCTCACTGGAAAGCAAATCTAAAAAAGGGGTCCTGCCTTCCTTCTGTTGTCCTGAGGCTATATGGAGGGTTTGTGGGCTCCATTAGGATCTGGAGCTACCGGACTAGAGCGGATCAAATGTTACAGTATTAGGAAGCAGCCCTGGGTGCCCGGCTGTCTCTCCACCCCCCGGCTCCTGTGAGGGCAAAGCTGGAGGCTACTGGTCCAGTGAGGAGTCCCAGGTGCACACGTTACAGTCCCTCCTTCCACAGCTATTCAAGCCCGGAAAGTCGCCAGAGGAGCCCAGCCTCCCGCCCCCAGAGGGGCCCCAAGCCTGGTGCTGGAAACACAAAGGGCGCCCAGGGAGAAGAATGGCGAGGCCCAGTGGCTCTGGCCTGAGGAATCCAGCCCCTTCCCACAGGCCCCAAGGAGCAGACCAGAGGGCACACCTAGTGCCGGAAAACTTGCCTGAAGGAAGAGAAAGCAGCTCTCAGCCACACCATTTCAAAACCAGGCCCTTAAAACACTCGACTCCAGCCTGGGATGGTCCTATTCAGGTCTAGTGACACCCCCCCCCCCAGTCCCACATCACCAGATTTGGGATAGAAACTATCTCATGAGCCAGGACTAAGGCAGGCCATGGCAGGGGCAGGAGGGGGCCTTTCTCACCTGGAGAAGCCTTTGCCACAGCTCTGGCAGATGTAGGGCTTGCCCACGGACCCATCATGGGATCGCACATGGTAGGACATGCGGTCTTTTCTCTTGAACCGCAGCCCACACACAGGACAGGAGTAGGGCTTCTCCCCGGAGTGGGACAGCTTGTGCCGGTTGAGATGGTACACGTCACGGAAGATCTTGCCACAGATCTCACAAGCCACCTGCTTCCTGGTCCGGCTCCTCTTTCTGGGGCCGTCAGGGTCCTCAGAGATGGGTAGCCCGTTCTCACCCAGCCTGGGAGGAGGAAGGTCGATGTAGCCCAGCTGGAGGCTGGTGACACCATGCTGGGCCTCGTGCTGCCGGAGCCGGTTGGCGTCAGTGAACACCTTCCCACACAGGCCACAGGGAAGGATGCCTGCCTCCCTCAGGCCCCCTGGGGACCCGAACATTGAGTCCAGAAGGTTGGCCTTCCTCGGGCGGCCCCGGCCTCGTTTGCCAGTCAGTGGAGGGGCACTGGACGCCACATTGGGGAATGGGGAAGTCAGCAGCTGGGGGGACAGGGGTCCAGCCACCATGGGCAAGCGGTCCACCCCAGGTAACACAGGCAAAGAGGCTTGGCTCGCAATGGCTGCACCGGCGGCCCGGGCTGCGTCCTCCTCAGGCTGCATGCTGCCCGCGATGCCGTTGCTGTTGGCTGCCAAGGCTGCCCCGTTGGTCATGTCCAAAGGGAAGCCCAAGTCAGAGGTCCCAGGCGGCCGAAAGAGCATGATGTCGGCCCGGGCAGGGGGCACCAGGATCTGCACGTTGGACTGTTTAATGACTTCTTGGCAGATCTCGATGACCGATCTCATCAGCAGGAACTTGGCGGCCGTCATGAGCTCGGGGAAGCTCTCCAGGCGTACCACGATGCGGGAAGTGTAAGCAAAGTCCAGGATGTCCCCAAATACCTTGGAGCTGATGGTGTGCATCTCCAGCTCCCGGCTGCCCCCGGCCCCGCCGCCCGGGGCTGCCGCAGCGCCCCCCACGTCGGTGGGTCCCCCGTCCGCAGCTCCGCCGTCGCCCAACTGGGCGCTAAACACCGACTCAAAGTACTCGCTGCAAGCGGCCAGCACGGCGCGGTGCGCTGGGAAGCTCTCATCGCCCACCCGCAGGAGCACGTCGCAGAAGCGCCCGCCGTTTTTGCGCTGCTGGTTCAGGTTGTGCAGCATCTCCGTACTGTGTCTGCTCACCTGGTAGGTGTAGCAGCCCGACGGACCGCAGGAAGCGTCGTTTACCCGCTCCATGGCCGCCGCCCCCACCCCACTAGCTGGCCGCGGCACCCGCCCGCCCCCTCCCTTCCCCTAGGCAGCGAGAAGCGGGGCGCCGCGGACGTATCCACACTCCCCACACGTGCCCGCCCGGGGCTCTATAGTCTCGCAGGTGCGCGCAGTGCACACGCCCCCTGCCCGGATCGGACTTACACTGTGGGGTGCATCGCCCCCCACATACTCGCCCCCACCCCCGCTTATCTCGCGCAGCTCTTCTTTCCGCCGGCCCGCCTCCCCTTCACCGTCTACCTTCCGGGGGGTACGCGAGAGAAGCGGTGCGCCCCTCCTGCAAACGCGCCTGCCAGCTCCCCTCCCGCCCGCCAGGCGGCGCCGGCGCGCAGCCAGAGGCGCGCGCACGCGGGAGGAGCAGGAGGAGGGGTCCGCTGCGCAGGCGCGCGCGCGCTCCGCGGCTTTCCCGGGCCCTCTGGGGGCGCGCGCTGCGTCCCCTGCAAAGCGCGAGCCGGGGCGGGGGCGCCGGAGCAGAAGAAACAAAAGGCGAAGGCGGCGGCGGCGGGGCGTGCAGGGGGGCGGCGGCGCGGGCCCGGTCTCGAAGCCTGGCGGCAGCGGCGCCTAAATCAAACAGACGGGCGGCGGCAGCAGGATGGGCCCTTTCCCGGGCCAGGCGCAGGCGGCGGCGGAGCGGCGGCGCTGCGGCCCCGGGCTCCGTGTGTTCGGAGCGGAGGAAAGATGGCAGCGGCTGCACTTCCTCTTGCACTTTCACCCCTGGGGGGAGGAGAAGGAGGGGGCGATACCAACAACACCCCCCCTCTCGCTTGCAGAAAAAAAACCCGG
>PVJS01042170.1:5000-17630 GCA_004027185.1 Glis glis | reverse complement strand
TTCCCTTTTTTTTTTTTTTTTTTTTTTTTTGCGGTACCAGGGATTGAACCCAGGGGCGTTCTACCTCCGCGCTACACCCCCGGCCCTATTTTTTATCCTTTTTTTTTTTGAAACCGGGTCTCACGAAGTTGCGGAGGGCCTCACTAAGTAGAGAGAGAGAGACAGGGGAGAGAGAGACCTGAGGCTGGCCAGGAACTCCGGTCTCCGCCTCCCAAAGTACTGGGATTACAAGCGTGCGCCACCACGCCCGGCCTATTTTTTTTTTATTCTTTATTTTGAAACAGGGTCTCACTGAGTTCCAAAGGGCCTCACTAAGTAGCTGAGGCTGGCTGCGAACCCGGATCCTCCTGTCTCAGCCTCCCAAGTACTGGGATTACAAGCGTGCGCCACCACGCCTGATTCTATGTACTTATTTTAATTTTACTCTAAAGGGGATTTTCTCAGCCTTCAATTTTATTTTAAAAAGTAAATGTTACTATCATACTTCTGATTTCTAAGGTTTCATTTTGTTTTTTTTGGATGAATTCTGTTTTTGGTGTTGTTCTTTTGTTTTGTTTGGTTTTGGTACTGGGGATTGAACCCAGGGGTATTCTACCTCTGTGCTATATCCCCTGTCCTTTTTATTTTTTATTTTGAAACAAGGTCTCACTAAGTTGCTGGGGCTGGCCGCGAACCCGGATCCTCCCCAGTGCTGCTGTCTCTCTCTAGGCCGCTTTGTCCCCAGGGGATATTCTTTCTTGATTCCTTTACTCTCCATTGAGCAAAGTTTGAAGAGGTTATAACTGCGCTCAATCCGCTGCATACCCTCCTTCTACTATGAAGACACAGAAATGGGAGATCATTTTTAAAATGATGTTGTAATGAGAATGGCAGAAGAAAGACTATGTGGAACTCTATTCAGAGGCCCACCATAGAAGCTTGGCCTTACATAGGAGTTTGCTAAATAAATACACGTGCATTTATATTTTAACCCAAAATAATACGCTCGAACTGTATATGTATATGTTATTATTATTGCTGTTGTTGTTTAGCAATTGTTGACTTTGGGTGGTTCAATGTATGAGTCTCTCCTGTTCCTAGTTGTTGTGTAAAAGATAGTGTCTTTTGACCCCTATAATCTTTATTTAATAGCAGACAGTGGTTGTCTAGGACAAGAAGAAATAGAAGTTCAGGAGGTCACAGCTTTCTATTATTCAGGAGATGGGAGAACATACTGGAAGCTGAATTACCTGTGGACGTGATACTGAGTCTAGGCAGCCATTGCGCTCCCTTTCCGTCCTCTCTTTGCCCCGTGTTCATTAGTTCTTTCAGTACATGTTTGTTTGCTGCATGCTCTGCAGTGTCTTGCCGTGGGAATACAGAGCCATTGACTTAACCCACACAGATGTTTCCTGCTGTTTCACAAGCACGAAAGCGACACAGTTGGCCTTTTCTTGGGCTGGGTACATATTGATGAATTTCTTTCCTTTTTCTACTTTTTGTCTGGAGGTGAAAATGTATCTTTGTTCTCTTAATGTTAGTCAGGGAGGCAACTGCCCATGGGAATTGATGGTGGTAAGTGGAGGGGAAAATTATGCAAGGGGCTAAATATAAAGTAGAAATTCCCTCTCCTATGAATGGAATCATCTGGAATGTTTTAACAAAGAGCACTGATTAGTAGTCATTATTGGACTTGAGGACTCTGAGAGTTTTTGTTGTTGTTGCTTTTGTTTCTTTGGTACTGGGGATTGAACTCAGGGGCATTCTACCTCCGAACTACATTCCTAGCCCTTTTTATTTTGAAACAGGGTCTTGCTCAGTTGCTCAGGGTCTTGCTAAATTTCTGAGGCTGGCCTCGAACCTGCCATCCTCCTCTCTCAGCCTCCCAAGTACTGGAATTACAGGCCTGCACCATATTTGCGAGCTTTAAGCTACGGGGTGACACCCCCGAGGCACACCCTTTCCCCGAAGCAGGAGGAAGAAACAGCTTGCTACAAGATATTGCCAGACCCCCTTCTGCATGTAGGCCTTCTCAGTTCTAGGAAGAAGGGACCCGGAAAAGTGTTTTTTTTCTTAGAAGAGCCTAGTTCACTCCAGTAGTTGGAAACAACTAGCAGTTTTAGCCCACAAAGACTCTCAGCCCCAGAAGACCTGGCTTGAATTGTTGGGGCGTGTAGCTTTCCCATTAAACTGTCCAGGGCAATGTTTAGGTCTGTCATAGGCTGGGAATAAGAGAATCTGCACACACAAGTGCTGTTGTTTTTCAAGAGCAGTCCTCCAGCTCTCCACTCTGCACAGGATCCTGTCCTGGGGAGGGAGGGAGGGAAGGTCGGGAGTCTGTAAACAGCTCATGTAAAAGGAAAAGAACTTGCTGAGAAGTGACAGAAGCTACTGGAGCAGAACAGAGTCTGGTAGGATTGAGAGAACATACTGGAAGCAGGCTTGGAGAGGGTGAGGAAGGCTGGGAGAGTCTGCACCAAAAACCAGAGGAGGAGCAAAGGCCAGGGCAGGTGGATGTGGTGAAACCCAGGAGGGGGAATAACCCACAGGTGGATGGGGAAGGAGTCAGGGACCAGGGCTTTCTTAGAAGGGAGGTATTGGAGCTTCTCCTTTCAATCCCACCCCCTTTTTTAGTGGCAGATTTCTGGGATCTGAGAAAATTAGGGGCAAGTATGGCTCCCATAATAGTTGGAACGTATGGTAGCTTTCATAAGCTTATAACTGACTTTCAAATCTCTTTACCTTATCCTAACAATTTGGACTTGTAGGCTTTGTCTGAGAGGAGGGTGGTAGAGGAAACTCCTAGAATCTCTCCTCTGGGCCACAGCCTGGGCTTTCTAACATTTGAACAGCCCGAAGGAGCTCTCCCTCCCCACCTTAGTGGGGTAGAGAACATTGGAATGGAAGATGGAGTTATTGCAAGGTACAGTTTTAAGTAAGTGAAGTAAGCCGGGCATGGTGGCACACACTTGTAATCCCAGTACTTGGGAGGTAGAGACCGGAGGATCGCGGCCAGCCTCAGCTACTTAGTGAGGCCCTCCACAACTTCGTGAGACCTGGTTTCAAAATAAAGGATAAAAAATAGGGCCGGGGGTGTAGCTCGGAGGTAAAACGCCCCTGGGTTCAATCCCCGGTACTGCAAAAAAATAAATAAATAAATAAAAAGTGAAGTAAACCCTTTAAAATCAGTCACATTTCAGAAAATGAAAACATTCCATTTTCTATGGACTTAATACCAGCTCCTCACCCCCAAATTCTGGTTATATACTAACAGTTGCTATCAGAGGCTTAAACAGAAAATAAAACAAAAATTCCATTTCCCAGTAAGAGCCTAACTCCTGCCTTGATTGCCTGCCCCTCAGAAAGTTCTGGCAGACAAGCTTAGTTGTGAACAAAGCGTGACCCCGGGAGTTTTGTTCTGCCCAGCGGGGAGCTGGGGAAACCAAGTGGCTACCACAGGTGGTAGACTTTGCAGAGACATGAGCATATGGGTTCCACAGCAGAAATAGATGTCACCATCTGGCACTCCAGCCCTGTGAACGATTCCATCATCTCCCTGTCCTGCCCCTTTTCCAGGCTGAGCGCAGACAGCAGTCAAGATAAACTTGCTTATTTTATTTATTATTTTTTGTACTGGGGATTGAACCCAGGGGAGTTCTATCTCCCAACCCTTTTTATTTTTTATTTTGAAACAGGGTCTTGCTAAATTGCCAAGGCTGGCCTCAAAGCTGCAATCCTCCTGTCTCAGCCTCCCAAGTACAGGGATTACAGGTGTGCACCACCACGCCCTACTTAATTTTTTTTTAAATGACATAGTCCTGGTTTTAAGCAAATGGAGATAAAAAGGGGTGTGGGTTGTTAGGGGTGTCTGCCAAGGTGAGCTCAATGCAGATGGGAGAAGTTTCTGAGCATAACTACCTTGGATCCTGACTGCTGGGATTAGAACTGGGGTGCTGCCTGTTGGAATAGGAAGAATTAATCCCAGGGGAGAGGCCAATCAGCAAGCCCAGCTCTTGGACATCAAGGAAGCTGGGCTCTGAATGAGTGCTTGCTCTCCAGAGGGATTTCCCAGAAACAGCTCTTGCCAGCCCAGTAGGACTTTGGAATCATACTTCTGGAAGGAGAGGCTGTTGGGGGTTAAGGTGGCTCATTTTCTGCAGGATTTGAATGTAAATACCAGACTGATAATGGTCAGAACAGCCAGATACCTTGTTGGACTTCACCAGCCAGAATCTCAGTGGTTGAGAACCTCTAGAGCGTACTTGGTATTATGGAGTTTGGTAGACACGGGGCAGATGGGCTACGTGCACTCCTCCTTTCAACGTTTCCCTTGTTGTGTATCCTCCAGTTCACATGGTCAGGTTGTCCAGTGGGAAGTCCCATATCGATTCATTCCATCCTCCGTCAGCTCTGACACCACGCCCAGACTCCAAGAGCAGAATGGCATTTCATCAGATTCTAAAAGCTGGAACAATCTAAAATGTCTAATAAGATAAAATCTGGACCCCCCCCCCAGTTGACACTCCTTTATAAGATCAGTGTGTCTTTGTGGCCTGAGTTGGCTGCAGGATCATGCACCTCGAGAGGGTTCCTCGCTCACTGGAGCTGACCTGCCTGTGGGCTGAAGAGCGGAGCTGGCCATTCCCGCCCTCTTGGTCAAGCTGGACTCAGCCATGCCTGCTGGGTGATAGGGCATGTGTGGAATTGGATGAAACTCTGGGCCCGTCTGGCTTCCCTCTTCAGACAGTGGGTGTCTGGAGTGGCCTCTTAGTCAGAATCATCCATTCTAGAGACCTGAGGGAATCCTCGTCCTGCTGACGATCAATCTGAATTCCATGTTCCTCCACCCCCTCCAGATCCACGAGAAAGAAGAGGAAGAGTTCAACGAGAAGAGTGAAAACGACTCTGGTATCAATGAGGAGCCTCTACTCACAGCCGAGCAGGTATGAGTGTCTCTGGAGGTTCGTGGAACAACTTGGAACAACCTCTTCTTCTTCCTCCTCCTCCTCCTCCTCCTCCTCCTCCTCCTCTTCTTTGGTATTGGAGGTTGAACCCAGGGACATTCTACCTGTGAGTTACACCTCTGCCCCCCCTTTTCTCCTTTTCTCCCTCCCTCCCTCCTTCCCTTCCTTCCTTCCTTCCTTGCTTCCTCCCTCCCTCCCTCCTTTCTTTCTTTCTTTCTTTCTTTCTTTCTTTCTTTCTTCCTTCCTTCCTTCCTTCCTTCCTCTTCCTCTTCCTCTTCCTCTTTCTCTTTCTCTTTCTCTTTTTCTCTTGCAGTACTGGGGATTGAACCCAGGGGCATTCTACTTCTGAGCTACACCCCCAGCCTTATTTTATTTTTATTTTGAAACAGGGTCTTGCTAGGTTGATGAGAGTCTTTCTACTTGCTGAAGCTGACCTCCAACCTGTGATCCTCCTGTCTCAGCCTCCCAAGTACTGGGATTTCAGGCATGTGCCACCATGCCCGGCTTTTCATTTTTACTTTTATTTTGAAACAGGGTCTCATCAAGTTGCTGAGGTCCTCGCTAAGTTGCTAACCCAAGTATTACAGAATTTGGGAGACACAGGGCAGATGTATTAAGTGGACATCTTTCAGTGTTTTTCTTGTTGTGTATCTCTAGTCCACATGGTCAGGTTGTCAGTGGGATGTCCCATATCGATTAATTACATCCTCCATCAGCTATGACACTACGCCCAGATCCCGAGATCCTCCTATCTCAGCCTCCCAAATACTGGGATTACAGGTGTGCACCACCACGCCCAGCTTCTTTCGTTCTTTTGACAGAGAAAAAGTTTAAGAGAAATTACTTGCTACATCCATCTGAGATGGAAGAAAGACGCATGGTCTTGCCGTGGCTGTGTTGATAACTCAGTATATCTTTGATAAGGGATTTATTCCTTGGTTTGCCCACTTGTAGTGAACAAGTACATAACTCCTGACCTTGGGCTACTCAGGGTCAGTCTTAAATGACACTAGAGACAGCCCAAGCACTTACTGGCATCATGTGCTGCTAAGCCTCTAGCTGCAAATGCCTTGTACTTTGAGCAAGGACACTTAAAGGAGGATCTCAAATATTTCTTCTTCCAAAAAGAGAAGCGACAGATGAGGCTTCTGTGTGATGGATTTTTTCACACATCTTATAGAACACTGAAAATTGTGAGCTTTCCCAAAAGAGTCTTAGAGACACACTTCTTTCTTTGTGAAAAAATGATATAGTGTTTCACATTTAATTGAGTTAATTTTATTTTGGTTTTAGTAACTGATTATTTAGGGAGGATTATGCTGAGTCCCTGGATACCTTATTCAATGCTTTAGTCAACAAATATCTATGAATACTTATTTGGAGCTAGACACCATGCAAGTTTTCAGAAAGTGGCTCTGAGTTAGGGAGAAATAAGGATATAAGAGGGACTCTAGATAAAGGAGGAGAAACCGCAGTGGAATGATGGAGGGGGTGTACGGGAGGGAGAATTAATGAAGGAAACACCTCCATTGATGCTATGTACATATACAAAGTAATCAATGCCAATCTTAATATCATGTATGGGGAGGGGAAGGGAGTGGGAGAGAGCTGGGGGAAGCTCACCAAGTGCTGTGTGCATGCATGTCCCTATCATTCTCAACTACATTATGATGTGAGATTGCAATGCACCAATAAAAGTATATTTTAAAAAGTCGGAGCCGGGCATGGTGGCACATGCTTGTAATCTCAGTACTTGGGAGGCTGAGACAGGAGGATCGCAGGTTCAAGGACAGCCTCAGCAAGTAGTGAGACTCTCATCAACTTAGGAGACCCTGTTTCAAAATAAAAATAAAATAGGGCTGGGGATGTAGCTTGGAGATAGAATGCCCCTGGGTTCAATCCCCAGTGCCACACACACACACAAAAGAATTATTTGGAAGGAGGAGATACTCAAGCCCCTTACCTTCAGTCCAACCTAATAGAAAGAAACCCATATCCAAGACTACAGTCCAGTGGCCTTGGAGATCAAGCCCCTTTTGCACCAGGGACAGATGTATAAATGCATGCTTGCCACCCAAGTCATCTAGAGACTTTAAGAAAGCCTGCCCTGCTTTCTTCCTTCCTTCCTTCCTTCGTTCCTTCGTTCCTTCCTTCCTAGTTTTGCAGTGCTGGGATTGAACCCAGGGCTTTGTGTATACTAGGCAAGTGTTCCACCATTGAGCTACCCACCATTTTCTCTGTAGGAATGAATGTGCACAGTAGCTCCCCTTATTCCTTTTGGAGTAAGTCAGCTCTCTACCCTTGTCTTCCACTCCATGGAGCCGCGCCCCATCAAGATCAGAGCTGAGGTTCTTACTTAGTTTCTTCTGCGCTCCAGACTCTGCTATCCTTTTATTATTGTCTTGTCTTCATTGTGACCTGTTGCTGGGCCGCTCCGGTTCCTGTGTAGGTGATTTCTGGAGAAATAGCTGTTCTCCTCCCCCTTTTGAGTTGTTCTGGGAACTTTGTTTTGTTTTTTGTTTTCCCAGTAACACATATTGTGACAATTAATGGACCAGGTTTTGTGTTAAAGTTGGGCGGATAAAATCTTTTCCCACTTAGAAATAGAACGCTCAGCAAATTGAAATAAATGATCCTTTCCAGGAAGCCCTGCTTTGTTTCCAGAAAGAGTAGTTGATTTCCAATAAAGCATTCATCTAAATGGAGCTCTTGGAAGAGATTTTACATGAAAGAGTGCTTGGCATTAAAGAAAGAGTGTGTGTATACCTTTGGTGGGGTCTATTTTTATTATTATTCCATATTTATTAAGAAACCGTATTGCATCAGGAATTTTACAAACAGCAAATTAGAAACTTTTTTTTTTTGTGCCGGGGATTGAACCCAGGAGCATTCTACCTCTGAGCTATACCCCTGGGCCTCTTTTATTTTTTTATTTTGAAACTAAGTAGTGGAGGTCCTCACTAAGTTGCTGAGGCTGGCCATGAACCTATGATCCTCCTGTCTCAGCCTCCCAAGTACTGGGATCTTCACTGATCAAGTTTTAAGGCGGAACACTCCTCCAGCTGAGAACAGGGTTTGCACTCTCTTGTATACCTTCCGCAGGTAATTGAGGAGATTGAGGAAATGATGCAGAACTCCCCAGACCCGGAGGAGGAGGAGGAGGAGGAGGGCCTGGAAGAA
Organism: Glis glis; assembly: GCA_004027185.1. Taxonomy (NCBI): domain Eukaryota; kingdom Metazoa; phylum Chordata; class Mammalia; order Rodentia; family Gliridae; genus Glis; species Glis glis. The sequence continues at coordinate 9,507 of PVJS01042170.1, read as the reverse complement.
GAGGATGGAGGAGAGACCTCCTCCCAGGCCGACTCGGTCTTGCTGCAGGAGATGCAGGCCTTGACACAGACCTTCAACAACAACTGGTCCTATGAAGGTGAGGGCCCCGGGACTGTGTTTGCCAAGGACGAACCCTGCTTGGTGCAGGGCATTGGTTTTTTTTTAGTACTGGGGATCAAACCCAGGGGCATTCTACCTCTGAGCAACAGGTTGCTGAGGGTCTTGCTAAATTGCTGAGCCCAGCTCAAACCTGCCATCCTCCTGTCTCAGCCTCCCAGATACTGGGATTACAGGTGTGCATCACCATGCCCGGCTATGCCAACCACTGTTCCCATATGGTAATCTGAACCTTTGGTCATTGCCTCAGAGCAGAGAGAGACAAAGAATCCAGGGGGTGGGCAATACCTTTCCTACTCCATATCAGGAGGGACTTTGCATTTTTGCAAATAAAAAGGCCGTGGAGCAAAATTTAAATGCAGAAAGCAACACTAAAGCCGACTAAGTGGGAGAAATCCAAACCACTGTCCAAAACCAAGGAATGTGGCTACCATAAAATGAACGAAAAAACACAAAAAGTAATAAGAATAGCTCATTTTTGTTGGAGTGCCTTCTATGTGACAGGCCCTATTCTAAGACTTTTTATGCATCATCTCACACCAACCTCACTCCACCCCACAAGGATCGAACTGAGTCTTTGAGAAATTAGGTGACTTGTTCAAAGCCAGTGTTGGGGTAATACAATCAAAGACAAACTCCCTGCCACCCAGAAAAACCTCTCCACAAAGGTAGGAGAGAAAGAGAACAGTTTTATTATTGAGTAAGCATTAAACCAGAATGGCATGCAACTCCCAGACAGCTGCTGAAGGGAAGGCAAAGGCGACCGAACTCTCACTCTGGGCTAAGTGGGTGGAACTCATTACGCTAAGTAGGTTTTTGCGATTTGGAGTCAGGTGGTGAGTTAGAACCCTCTGCTTCCAGAACCGAGGGAGATTAGGTCTTATCTTCCTCCATGATTACATTTTTTTTTTTTTTGCGGTACTGGGGATTGAACCCAAGGGTGTACCCCTAGCCCTATTTTTTATCCTTTGAAACCGGGTCTCAGGAAGTTGCGGAGGGCCTCACTACATAGCTGAGGCTAGCTGTGAACCGGGATCCTCCAGTCTCTGCTCCGCCTCCCTCCCAAGTACTGGGATCACAAGTGTGTGCCACCACGCCTGGCTCATGATTACATTTCAAAGCTGTGACTCCAGGCTCCTGGGGAAACCCTCCCCAACAGTGGGAATGGTAGGCAGCTTATTTAGCCATTAAAAGATTTAACAAACTTTTGTAATAGACAAAGAAATTCTGAAAGAAAGGTGAACTGGAGAAGAGGAAAAGTCTCTTCCTTTATTTTTTTTGTGGTGCTGGGGGTTGAACCCAGAGCCTGGCGCTGGCTACGTGCTTAGTGCTTGCTCCACCACTGAGCCACGCCCCCGGCCCTCTTCCCTAATGTTCAGTGGGGCATCTCTCATTATAAATGCATACTTGCGCTCGCCTTCTATAAGGTCTGGGGAACAGCCCGAGCCCAGTCCCTCAATCCCCGTATCGCATGAACTCTCCGACACAGGTCCGTGGTAATTATGAGAACGCAAAGAAAGGGCTGGGTTAAGCGTGAAATGAAAAAAAAAGTATAAAATCCATCAGTCTGTAGGGATGACAATGTCCATGTTACAGGAGGGGTCCTGCTCCTGGGAGGAGATCCCCATGTGGGGTGACTGGAACTTACAAACCACGGGGAGAGGAGGTGGGGTGGTCAGGGTGCGAAGGTGCAAACATGGGGTGGTGCATGCTTGTAATCCCAGTACTTGGGAGGCTGAGACCTGAGGTCAGCCTCAGCTACTTAGTGAGGCCTTCTGCAACTTAGTGAGACCCTGTTTCAAAATAAAGAATAAAAAATAGAGCTGAGAGTGTAGCTTGGAGGTACAATGCCCCTGGGTTCAATCCCCAGTACTGCAAAAAAAAAAAAGTGAGGAAAATTTGAGGCAAGGTCTGAAGCACCACATCCTGCCGGCTCCGAGGAGCAGAGGCGCAGGGCGGTGGCGCTAGAGAAAGCCGCTGGCGATGGAGTGGATTTGGCCGTGCGGTGCATTTACAGCCGCCCCAATGGAGCCATTCTCAGCCGCACAAAGGCCCCAAACATAGCAGTGCTGAGCAAAGGGCTGGGGAAAAGAGCCGAGATGCCAAGTGAAATGGCAAAAGACAGAAGGAGGAGGCTGGCTGAGAGCAAAATAGAAGGGAAAGTTGAACCAAGCCAGCAACTGCCCGGGCAAGAGCAAACAAGGAAAAGGAAAACGGACTCTAGGTAAAAACAACCACAGATAGCATTAGTCAGAGACAGACGCTAATAGAAAACTCTAAATCTACTCATTTATTTTATTAATATTTTAAATTTAAATTGGCACATAGTAAATATATATGTATATATGTATATGTATAAATATATATGTATATATATGTATATATGTATATGTAGTACCAAATTTCTCTATATTTGTCTATCTATATATATATATATATATATAGAGAGAGAGAGAGAGAGAGAGAAATTCAGTACTTCAAATTGAACCCAGGCATGTTCTACCTCTGAGCTATACCCCCAGCCCTTTATACTTTTTATTTTGAAACAGGTTCTTGCTAGGTTGACGAGAGTCTCACTCCTTGCTGTGGCTGTCCTCAAACCTGTGATCCTCCTGTCTCAGTCTCCCAAGTGCTGGGGTTACAGGTGTGCACCACCACACCCGGCTGGCTCCTCAGTTTCGAAGGTCTTTTGGGGACCTCTAAGGAGCTAGAAGAGGCCTCCCCCGGGGCAGTACCGTCTCCGGCAGGCTCAGGCCTGGCTGCAGGTGTCACCTGTGGGCCGATCTTCCCCTGCAGGGCTGAGGCACATGTCTGGGTCCGAGCTGACCGAGCTGCTGGACCAAGTGGAAGGTGCCATCCGTGACTTCTCAGAGGAGCTGGTGCACCAGCTGGCCCGCCGGGACGAGCTGGAGTTTGAGAAGGAGGTGAAGAACTCCTTCATAACCGTGCTCATTGAAGTTCAGAACAAGCAGAAGGAGCAACGGGAACTGATGAAAAAGAGGCGGAAAGAGAAAGGGCTGAGCTTGCAGAGCAGCCGAATAGAGAAGGGGAACCAGATGCCACTCAAGGTATGTGAGGCACCCAGTTGGAAGACGGGGTGCAGCGGCCCAGCCCAGCCCTGCTTGCAGGTCCCAAAACCTTCCCTGCAGTGGACTCATGAACTCTCTCTCTCTCTTTTTTTTTGTACTGGGGATTGAACCCAGGAGCATTTTACCTCTGAGCCATACCCCAGCCCTATTTTACTTTTTATTTTGAAATAGGGTCTCCCTAAGTTTCTGAAGGTCTTGCTGAGTTGATGTGGCTGTCCCCAAACCTGAGATCCTCCTGTCTCAGCCTCCCAAGTACTGGGATTACAGGCATGTGCTGCCACTTCTGGCTAAACCAGTGGTTCTTTTTTTTTTATTTTTTTGGTACTGGGGATTGAACCCAGGGGCATTCTGCCTCTGAGCTACACCCCCTAGCCATTTTATTTTTATTTTTATTTTTATTGTGAAACAGGGTCTCACTAGGTTGATGAGAGTCTCACTACTTGCTGAGGCTGTCCTCAAACCTGTGATCCTCCTATCTCAGCCTCTCAAGCTGGGATTACAAGCATGTGCCACCATGCCCAGCTAAACCAGTGGTTCTTGTTTTGTTTGTTTTTTTTTTTTTGCGGTACTGGGGATTGAACCCAGGGGCGTTCTACCTCTGAGCTACACCCCAGCCCTATTTTTTATTCTTTATTTTGAAACAGGGTCTCACTAAGTTGCGGAGGGCCTCACTAAGTAGCTGAGGCTGGCCGTGAACCTGGATCCTCCAGTCTCAGCCTCCCAAGTACTGGGATTACAAGCATGTGCCACCATACCCATCTAAACCAGTGGTTCTTAATGAGGAACTTTTACTTTTTTCCTCCTCTTCTTCTTCTTCTTTTTCTGATTGAACCTAGGAGCATTCTGCCTCCAATGTACACCCCCAGCCGCCCCTCTTATTTTTTTTTTAAACAGGATCTCACTAAATTTCTGAGGGTCTTACTAAGTTGCTGAGGCTGGCCTTGAATCTGCAATCCTCCTGTCTCAGCCTCCCAAATACTGGGTTTACAGGGGCGTGCTACCGTGCCCTGCTCTGAGGAACTCTTTCAAATTGCCTTTGCCTGGCTCTATACCAGGCCTACAGAATTAGGCCCAGGGCATGTGCATTTTGGGAAAACAAAACAACCTTCCCAGGTCAGAATATTTTGAACCTGCCCTCTCAGATAGCTGAATGTTTTGTTTTCTCCTAAGGTCTTCACAGCATCCTTCCCCTAGACTTTACTGTGCTTCCTTATTCTTTCGTTTTCAGGATAGAGGATGAAGTGAGGAGAACTGGGGATGTAGAGGGGCGTGTTGCCCTGTTTATTATAAAGTTCAGGTTT
>PVJS01042169.1:0-17624 GCA_004027185.1 Glis glis | reverse complement strand
GGAGGCAGAGACCGGAGGATCTGGGTTCGTGGCCAGCCTCAGCTCTTTCTCTCTCTCCCTGTCTCTCTCTGTCTCTCTCTCTCTCTCTCTCTCTCTCTCTCTCTCTCTCTCTACCTAGTGAGGCCCTCCACAACTTCGTGAGACCCGGTTTCAAAATAAAGTATAAAAAATAGGGCCGGGGGTGTAGCACAGAGGTAGAATGCCCCTGGGTTCAATCCCCGGTACCAAAAAAGAAAGAAAAGAAAAGAAATCCTGGTCATAAGCACCTCGCCCTTTTAACTACCCTCACTAATTAATTATACAAGTATTAAGATAAAAAACTGATAAAGTTCAGTGTTCTCTACCTTGAACAAAAGTATAAAGAACTTTCTGGCCAGATTTGGTGACACACTTCTATAATCCCAGTGACTTGGGAGGCTGAGGCAGGAGAATTGCAAGTTTGAGGTCAGCCTGGGCAATTTAGCAAAACCCTGTCTCAAAACAAAAAAGTAAAAAGAAAGAAAACAATGAATAGCAAATACTCTGTTTTATATTCCTTCACTGGGTGCTATTGTTAGACATAAAATTTTAGTGCCAAAATTTGATTCTAAAAAAGAGTTATAAAGCTGGGCATGGTGGCACACGCCTGTAATCCCAGTATTTGGGAGGAGGATCACAGATTTAAGGACAGCCTCAACCATGTAGCCAGACTCTCAGCAACATAGTGAGAACCTGTTTCAAAATAAAAAATAAAAAGGGCTGGGGGTGTAGCTTGGAGGTAGAATGCCCCAGGGTTCAATCCCCAGTACCAAAAAAAAAAAAAAAGTCATGAATACAACTGGTTGAATCCTACCTTATTGAAAACTGTTGAACTGTTAAATGTAGCTAGAATATAAACTCCGTCTTAACTGAAAGGAAAGAATTAAGTATTTATTTTCTCTTTAAATAAACTTGGTTAATGAGGAAAGGTTCTTTTGACAGAAGAATTTCAGCTAATAACTAAAAGAAATGATAGGATGAGAAAGCAATAATTTGAAAGTGTTGAAATAACTGATTCAGAAAATAACTGATTCAGGCAAAGATCATTAATGGCTGTACTGTTACTTGAAAGGCTGGTGGGGAACTTTACAATGGAAGGATCAGGACCTCACCATACAAACCTTCTGATCAATCTTGGTGTCACTAAGAATAGATCAACTAGGCACTGTGGGCTTCCTCATCTGACGTAATAGGAGGCTCATGGGACCTCTACCAGCTGTTCTTGCAGCAACAATAAAAGAAGATTGAACTTGAATCTAATTTAGCCTCTAGAGCTGACTTTCATGCTTCGAAAACACAGGAAATAGAGAAACAAGTTAAACGATACCACAAAGAAGCAAAGAGAGAACTTTAAAATGTGGGACATTCCTCAGGGTAACTAACCTGGTTATGGTTACAATGTCAATGGCAGGATGTGGGGAGAAGAAAAGGAGAGATCTGCTGTAGAGTAGGGAGCGAGCAACCAAATGCCTCACTGGGGTGCTGATGTCAGTGCACCAGCTAGAAGGGGTTGCTTTTTTTTAAGCATCTGAGAACTTTCATTGAGGAATGGATTTTGCATCATACAAAAATGTTATTGTTATTTTTCATGAAATGATGGAGTTATGACTGTGAGTTAACAGTTCTTATTTTTAGAGATTCATAGATCAAGTATCACAAGGGTGAGATGACTTGACATTTGGGATTTACTTTTTAAAACTTTGGCAAAGGTAAGAAAGAGACAAATGAAATAAGCGTGGCAAAATATGTGTAGTTCTATAATTAAGCTACATGTCATTTACATCAGGGTGATGGCTACATGGAGGTTATTGCACTATTCTTGCTACATCTGTGTGTGTTTGGATTTTTTTTTTAATTGAACCCAGGGGCAGTCTACCTCCAAGCTATACCCCCAGCCCTATTTTATTTTTTTTAACCAGTGTCTCACTAAGTTGCTGAGAGCCTCACTAAATTGCTGAGGCTATCCTCAAACCTTCAATCCTTCTGTCTCAGCCTCCCAAGTACTGGGATTACAAGTGTGTGCCTCTACATGCAGATTTTTCCCCTTTTTTAACAATAAATATTCAAGTATGGGAGGGAAAGAGAGAAGAAGGCAAAAAAGGCAAGAACACATACTGATATGAGAGGGGTTGTAAGCATCAAAAATCTAAGAACCAAAGCTCAAACAACTTTTACTTTTTACAAGAACCCACAGGTTTCAAACATCCTTCAAAATACCTTACTATGGAGGAAAAGCATTCAATGAGAAAATGACCCAGTGAAGAGAGAGAGAGAAAGAGAGAGAGAGAGAGAGAGAGTGTGTGTGTGTGTGTGTGTGTGTGTGTGTGTGTGTGTGTGTTTATATTTCCAGGTCCTTAACAATAGGCTATAAATCTAGTTTTTAACAAAATGATGTTTCCTATAGCCAGTAAAGGTTCTTGGACAAATCCACATGCAATATATGAGATAAATATTTTAATCTTACTACACTTTTTAATACCCCTCCAATATCATAATCATTTGTAAACAACAGTTAAAAAACAAGAAACTAAAAATAACAGCTAAGGATCATTGCCAAGGTAAACACCAGACATAGAGACATACCCTAGAACAGATGTCTTATTAGTTCACTGTAATTGTATACATGGGGATCCGAATGTACCAAACCAAACAAGAACTGGTTTGGTACCTGCTTGACATTACAAAATGCCAGATCCCTGGGAATTAAAAAGCCTGAGGTTCATCCCTCCCCTGCCGCTGACGTATTGCCCGACCTTGGGCATGTTCGTTCATTTCTCTTGGCCTTGTTCCTCCGCCTATTGCATGTGCATAATACTTTCCATCTACTTACCTTGGGGAAACAGCGAGGACAAATGAGAAAACATCAGCGAAGTGCTTTGAGGTCCTCAGGGGTGAAAATATTTTTTCAGCACCATGGTATGTTAAGTTTTTATTTTCAGAGAAAACCCTATAAAGTTTCTGAATTATAGATAACAAACCAAGCTTTATAATCATTAACAAATGCTACACAGATAACATTTCCTAGCAAGGAATGTTGTCCACATAACTTTTTATTTACACTCAGATTCAGCTCAACTTTAAACCACACAGTTTTGCTGGATAGGCTATGTAAATTGCAATTAAACAGAAAAGATTTGTAAAATTGCAGCTAGTTGCCTGCAGATCTAGAATGAAAGATTGAAAAGCCCTGAATTCTGATTAGACGTGACTGTTATAAGTTCTGATTTTAATTGCGATAACCACCTGGGAGGAGAATAGGTTAAAATTAGTAATTGCTTTAATTTTAGTTCTTAAACAAAATTACTTTCTAAACTCCCATTGGGTAGGAACAAGAAAAAATTTGAAATGTGCAGGGAATGTTCATTCTTCACCTAGAGTCACTAATAACAGTGATATGTCTAAAATTGCCCTCGATTAAGGAAATATAGTATAGCATAAATGCAGAGTGTGTGTGTGTGTGTGTGTGTGTGTGTGTGTGTGTGTGTGTGTTACTGGGGATTGAACCCAGGGGCAGTCTACCTCTGAGCTACACCCTCAGTCCCATTTTTTTTTTTAAACGGGTTCACTAAGTTGCTGAGGCTGACCTTGAACCTTCGATCTTCTTGTCTCAGCCTCCCAAGTACTAGGATTATAGGCGTGCGCCACCACACCCAGCTATAAATGCATTTCAATATGCCAACAATTCATTCTGAATACTGAAACATGGAAAACACAAACACATGGTTCTCGTTTAAGTAGGAGAGGTTAAAATACTTTTTTTTCCCCACTTTACTCCAACTTCTTTGGTCCATAAGTTCAAGTATATTTAGACAAAGTCTGCCACTTGCTTGGACACCTCCTGTGGCCTCCCAGTGACAAACCCCAACTCTCTAGCACATACCCCACCTCCATCTGCAGCTGTGCTGCCCCTGTCCACACTGTTCTTTGCCCTGTTCCTTAAATTTGCAAATTTATTCTTTGTACTTGCTATTCCTTCCAACAGGATTATTCTTCTTTTGTTTCTTTACAGCCTGTCTCCTTTTCACCATCCTGGTCTCAGCTCCAAGGTCCCCTCTTCAAAGGGGACTTCCCTGACCCCCTTTTGTAAGCGACCACCTCCCCACCCCCACCGTCTTTCACAGCACCCTGTTTTGACATGGTGGCATTTATCACTTTCCGATTTTATCGTGACCATTTATCTGTTTGCTTGTTGTCTGACTTGTCCCTTCTACACAGCAGAGGCACTGTCTCTTGTTCACCTCTGTTTCTGGAATATTCCCATAAAAATATTCCAACTATTCAATCTGTTCATTCAGACACTCTGTCCTTGCATTGTTCTGCAGCACTACTGTCTGTTTTTCTGGAACCTAAGGTTAAAACCATCTAATCCCCAGATGAATGGCTCCAACAAAGAAAGTAATAGGAAATTCACTTTGCCTAGTTCATAACCCATTTTGAGAATGAGGTTGCTCCTATCAGAATTAGGAATTAAGAGTTTTTTACAATGCGCATGGCCTAGGCTGGTAAGGGAACAACAGCTGGCTGTGGAGTTGGCTCACTCCGGGCCAAGCCCTCCACTCGAAGCCAGAGTTCTGCTTTTCGCGGATCCGGCCTAGGTTTGAAGGTCCTAGAATCCAGTTAATCCAGTCAGAGTAACTCAAGCTTCATTTGTAAATGTTCTAGCAGCCAGGCAGCCTGTCACTTGTGTAACTTCATTCATTAGTTTAGCCAATGAGAACTGAGGGCTTTCTGGCTCCAGGACTTCACGAGGTCCTTTACAAGACCTTTACAATATCACTTTACGAGAGATTTGAAAGTAAACAAGATATTGTATTTGTCCCTAGGGAGCTAGCAATCTAGTAAAGGGAGACAGAAAAATAAATACTAATGAAAATACCCTGTGCAATAAACTCTGATGAGCTAGGCATGGGGTGTTAGGGGAGGATGTACAGAGGGGCACTGAACTGAATCCAGGGCGGGACGTGGCATTTACACTGAGATCTGAAACCGCATGCAGTTGATAACCAGTATCAAGTAGTGCAGTGAAGCCAGAGTGTCCCAAATGATGACTGTCGTCCTGTATACGCAGAGACCAGGAAATAATAGAGCACACAGAAAGAAGCTCACTGTGGCTACAGCAAGATTTGGAGAAAGGGGAGGTGGGAGAGGGTGAAGCTGTGAAAACAGGTAAGAATCATGAAAATCTTATAACATCAGGTTGAGAAATTTGGACTTAATCCCAAGGTCAGTGGGCATCCGGTACATTTTTTTGCAGGAGGGGAGTGACATGGTTAGGTTGTGTTTTAGAACCATCATTCTAGCTGCAGTGGATATAGATTGGATCTTTGAAGACAGAGACTGAAGGCAAGGAGGTGATGTAGGACACTTTTTGTAGCGATCGAGGTAAGTAACAATGGTGGCCTGAAATGTTAGTGGAAGTGGTGATGGAGGAAAATGATTTGAAATGTGTTTAATGGGCAGACATCCTGGCCCATGCTTGTCATTCCAATACTTGGGAGGCAGAGATAGAAGGATTGCAGGTTTGAGGCCAGCCTCAGCAATTTAGAAAGACCTTTAGCAATTTAGCAAAACTCCGTTTCAATATAAAAATAAGAAAAAGACTTGGGAGGCTGAGACAGAAGGATTGTAGGGTCGAGGCCAGCCTCAGCAACCTAGCGAGACCCTGTTTCAAAAACAAAAAATAAAAAGAGCTGGGTGTATAGCTCAGAGGTAGAATGCCCCTGAGTTCAATCCCCAGTACCATAACATTAATTAATTAATTAAATTAATTAATTAAAAAGGGCTGGGGATGTAACATGGAAGTGAATGCCCCTATATTCAACCCCCAGTACCAAAGGAAAGAAAGAAATGTGTTTAATGAGCGAATGCACAAGAATTAGCGTTTGGATAAAGGGGATGATGGACAGTGATGGGTGAGTGGCATGGGAAACTAGGTAGATGGTGAGGCCATTCACCTAAGTAGGAAATTAAAAACAGGAGAAGAATAAGGGCAGATGTGGTGGTACACGCCTGTAATCCCAGAAACCTGGGAGGCTGAGGCAGGAGGATGTTGAGTTTGAGGCCAGCCTTGGCAATTTAGGGAGAACTTGTCTCAAAAAAAAAAGTATGGGAAGAAGATGATAGTTTTTGAATTCATAGCACATGAGGTGCTTCTGGTCATGCAGGTGCAGGAGAGGGGTTTGGGCAGAAGATGTAGAGCTGGGAGCTGTTGGCATACACATGGTAACTAGAGCCATGAGAGCAGATGAGATCTACGTCAGACATGTTGGAAAAAATAATCAAAGAGTTTTTTTTGTTTGTTTGTCTGCTGGTTTGTGGTGCTGGGGATGGAACCCAGGGGCATTCTACCTTTGAGCTACACCCCCAGCCCTATTTTATTATTTTATTTGGAAACAGAGTCTCACTAAGTTGCAGAGGGCCTCACTAAGTTGCTGAGACTAGTCATGAATCTGAGATCCTCCTTTCTCAGCCTCCCAAGTACTGGGATTACAAACATGCACCACTATGCCCAGCTTGCTTATTTATTTATTTATTTATTTATTTATTTATTTATTTATACTGGGGATTGAATCCAGGGACATTCTACCTTCAGCTACATCCCCAGCCCTATTTTAATTTGTGTGTGTGGGGGGGGGGGTCCTAGGGATTGAACCCAGGGGCATTCTATCTCTGAGCTATACCCCCAGCCCTATTTTAATATTTATTTTGAAACAGGGTCTCACTAAGTTGTGGAGGCTGGTATTGAATCTGTGATCCTCCTGTCTTAGACTCCCAAGTACTGGTGATTACAAGGGTGCACCACCACACTCGGCTTAAATTTTTAATTTTGAAACAGGATCATGCTAAGTTGCTATGGCCTTGCTACATTGCTGAGGCTGGCTGAGAACCTGCCATCCTCCCGTCTCAGCTTCCCTAGTACTGGGATTACAGGTGTGTGCCACTGTGTCTGGCTTGTTTTAATTTTTATAAAGAAGAATGCTATGGTTTGGATAAGGGTCCCCCAAAGGCCCATGTGTTAGAGTCTCCCAATCCATGGCACTGTTGGGGGTGGTAAAGCCTTTAGGAGGTGGGGCCTAGTAGGTGGTTTTAGGTCATTTGGGGCATATCCTCAATGGGACCATAGGACAATGGTCCCGTCCTCTCTCTGCTTCCCAGCTGCCATGGTGTGAGCAGCTTACTCTTCCATGCGCTCCTGCCATGATACACTGCCTCGCCACAGGCCCAAATGCAACTGGCCAACTGACCATGAACTGAAACATCTGAAATCTTCAGCCAAAATAGACCTTCCCTCTCTTTTTAAGTTGATTATTTCAGGTATTTTAGTATAGTAACAGAAAGCTATTACAGAAAGGGATTCATAAAAGAACTAAACTTTTTGTTTGGGCAGGAAATGCTACAGGCAAAAGAAATAGAAGAGGCAAGCAGTCCTTGAGCTGCTTTGTTCTTTTCTCAGGCATCATGAACATAAGAAGGAAAGAAAACATTTTTGGAACACCAACTAAGCACTTTCTCCATCATTAACTAATTTAATTGAGGAGTCAGAAAATCTAGCACCATCTGCAAGCTCTTGAGAACTGATTTCTGTAATGTCACATTTGTATTAGAGTGCACAGTTATGTCAGAGGCCCTAATTCATTTTCTGAATGTCCTAAACCATGCAAGTAAGGATGAAAACAAAAACCGGCAGCCACACAAGGAATAACGAGCTGAGGATTGCAAAGCTTTCTATGGAATTATATACAGAAGGAAGAGCAGCATTCCTGTACCAAAAAAGAGAAACAAAGCAAAACAAAAAAGACCCAAAACAACAATAACATAAACAAAGAAGAAAAAGTAGCAAAGCCATTAATTGTAGGGTCGAATGGATAGAGCATATAGCCCAAAGTCAAGATGTGTTAATTCAGTTCATAAACTGAGAACTCAGCCAGGCATGGTGGTGCACACCTGTAATCCCAGTATTTGGGAGGCTGAGACAGGAAGATCTCAGGTTCGAGGACAGCCTCAACAAGTAGTAAGGCTCTCATTAACTTAGCAAGACCCTGTATCAAAATGGAAAAAAATAAAGGGATGGGGGTGTAGCTCAAAGGTCAAATGCCCCTGGGTTCAGTGCCTAGTACCACACAAAAAAACTAAATAAATAAAATAAAGTGAGAACTCAGGGACCTCAGGCATCTGGAAGAGAACCAAAAGACATGTTAAATACATCATTCTTATGTTTAATTATTAATTTATGTTTATTAATTAGGTTTGTTTATTAATTTTCATTGGTTATGCAAAATTACAACTCCTCCCATTGTAGAAACATTGAAAAAAATACAAAAGAAAACAAAAATTAATCATAATTCCACATCCCATTAACCTTAATATTTTGTTGTATTTACTATTTCTTTTCTCAAATATCTGTGCATGAGTATTTAAGACAAGATTACTCTATAATATAATGTACTTAAAATTGTGCTGTCTTAAAATTATTGGCTACATTTAATTTCATGTTTTTCTCTAAAAGGAAAAAATCTATAGTCTCTTAGAACTGAAGAATTACAATGTAGGATTTTCTAAAAAGTTTGTTTCATACTATTTTACTCAGAGGTAAAGGAATGTGTTCACATTAGGAAACTGAAACTGGAAAGAAGTTATATAGGAGTATTTTGTGCAGAGTAGAACTATATGAGAAAGTGGAGACAAGCAAAAGATGATTTTCAGGAAAACTCAAAAGTCCTAATCAAACAACATCAGAAGTCCAGGCATATTTAAAGAATTTATTTTTAAAAATATATTAATTGACACATAATAATTGTACATATTTATGGAGTACAATGAGATAAGTCATATGCATTTTCTTTTTTTTTTTTTGCGGTACCAGGGATTGAACCCAGGGGCGTTCTACCTCCGCACTACACCCCCGGCCCTATTTTTTATACTTTATTTTGAAACCGGGTCTCACGAAGTTGCGGAGGGCCTCACTAAGAAGAGAGAGAGAGAGAGAGAGAGAGAGAGAGAGCTGAGGCTGGCAGCGAACCCGGATCCTCCGGTCTCCACCTCCCAAAGTACTGGGATTACAAGCGTGCACTACCATGCCCGGCATCATATGCATTTTCTAATTATCAAATCAAGGTTATTATTATATCCATCACCTTAAACATTCATTTCTCTTTGATGAAACCAAGTCCTCTCTTCTGATTGCTTTGAAATACACACTACATTAGTGTCAACCATACTTATCCTACTGTGCAACGGAACACCAGAACTTCTTCCTCCTGTCTAACTGTCACATTCTGCCTGCTGACCAGCCTCTCCCCATCTTCCCTCCTCAGCCTCTGGTAGCCACTATTCTACTCTCTATTTCTATGAGGTCATGTTTGCTTGTTTGTTTGTTTGTTTTTGGTACTGGAGATTGAACCCAGAGGCATTCTACTTCTGAGCTACACACCCACCCTTTTTATCTGGAAATGGGGGTCTTGCTAAGATGCTGAGGCTGGCCTTGACCTGTGATCCTCCTGTCTCAGACTCACAAGTACTGGGATTACAGGTGTGTGCTACTACATCTGGCTGAGATAATTTTTTTTAGATTCCTCATATAAGTGAGATCATGTGATATTTGTCTTTCTGTGTCTGGTTTATTTCACTTGACATAATGATCTCTGGATCCAACCATGTTGTCACAAATGATGGGCTTTGATCTTTCATATGGCTGAAGAGTATTCCATTGTCTATATTTACCACATTTTGCGTATCCACTTATTTGACACTCTGATTCTGTATCTTCGCTATTGTGAAGAGAGCTACAACCAAATGGGAGTGCATATATCTTTTTGACATATTGATTTCATTTCCTTCGGGTGAATAAGTATACCTGATACTATACAATAGTAGGTATATACCGAGTAGTCAGATTCCCTCCTTTCCCTCAGGGGAAAACTCAGTGCTGTCAGTAATAGGAAAGGAAGCACAGGGTGCTTTAAAAGAACATGGAGTGTTTCTTAACCTGGATTGGGTGTGCATGGGTTGGGAGGCCCTAGGACATGTGATACCCAAGAGAGCTCGAGGATGAATTGAAGTTTAGCCAGGCAAAGATAGGGTAGCAGACTGCTCCAGGAGTAAAAGAGGGCATGGTGAATTCCAAGAATGGAAAGGCTGGAGCACAGAAAGGGAGGATGGCCAGAGGTGATGACGTAGAGGTAGAAGCCACATCCTGAGGCGTTGTCAGCCATGCAAAGGAGTCATGACTTCTTTTGGGTAAAGGAGAACCATCAAGGGTCTTGTATGGCAATGACTTTATTATATCACAGGCTACCATATGGAGAAAACATTAGAGGGAAAGAGAACTAAGGAGACAGAGACCATTGAGGAGGCTATGGAGGTCACCAAGAGAGAGCAAATGATGTGCCAGGTAGAGTGAGTAGAGGTGGAAACGGTGAACAACTAAACACATTTGAAGAGTGATCATTAAATTGCTGCTAGCAAAGTCAGTGGCATGTACCTGTAGTCTCAGCTGTGGAGGCTGAGGCCAGAGGATCACTTAAGCCCATAAGTTAGAGACCAAATAGTAAGAACCCATCTTTAAAAATATTACAAAATAATAAGCAATAAATAAATTACCATTAGCCATATACGTCTCAGGAATTTTTCTATCAAGGTGTCACAATGATCGACAGCAAGGAAAAGAAGGTAAATATGGCTTATAGTCTTGCCTTCAAACAAGGTAGATCAAATGGTGACTGTGGTCAACCATATTAAAACAGGATCCAAAGTATGTGGGAAGCAAGGGGGATTAAACCCAACAATTACATCAATGGAAAAATGCATATTGAGTCTTTCAAACTTTGACATTGATAAAATGTCAAAATGAAATTTTATTATTTTTGTTGATTATTTAGCTAATTTTGAGTAGTATATATGATACAACATTGCAAACAGTACCAAAAGGTATAAAATGAAAATTCTCCCACCCTAACCCCTGCCTTGAGGTTGCCTCCCTAAAGACAATTACTACCAATTTCTTGTAATGATATATACCATGAATTAGATTCATATGTTAAAAACATAGTATCTTGATACTTTATATACTACTTTGACATTTTCTTTAGCAATGTCAGGTTCATAATATTGTCATAAATTTATTGGCAAATTATCTAATGACATGTGATACTCTAATAATATATTGATATATTTATATAAATAATATAATAATTCCTTTGCAGATAAGCAGATCTCTTTTTACATTTAAGTAAGCACTTAAGAATTTTAGGCATCTTGATATAAAGTGTTTAATAAACTTCATAAGAGCTAGATTAAGACTAACTCATCAGTCATTCTAACACCATCTCAAACTTCCTATCCTTTCTCTCTTCTGTACACTTCTTGATCTAATCTAGTCAAACAAAGAACATTTTATTGCACCTATTATTCTCTTCTCTCAATCCCAGCTGAATTGTGCAGAACAATCTTTCATTGTTTTCCTGAAAATCATCTCCATTCTGTTCTTCAAAAAAATATTAAAAACCAACTTCTTCTAAGAGACAACCCCCAAATATCCCAACTTTTGGAGATAATTTAGAATGACTCAAGAGGCTACTATGGATTCCTTACCTCTGTTGTATCTTTACCCCAACATATTGTACAACATATTCTTTCTTATTCTTTTGGCCAAGATCCAATGCGTACATGTGGTAAGTTTTCTAGCTATTTCATCATACTGTTTACCCTTAGCTATCAGTATCTGTCTTAATGAGACTCCCACAACCAGATAAAACATTCCATTATAGAGTAAACGGAGACTTGTCTGAACCCCTTCCCAAGTTACTGGGGCCCCGGCTTGATCCAGGCCAGAATTCTTAGGGTGGTTGTAGGAGTGGACCTTGCTGGCTTGGGTCTTTGTAGTATAAAGCAATGACAGTTGGTGGCCACTTCCCAAGTAAGGGTTGACTAGATGAGACAATCCAGAAAGCTGAATAAGGGAAACCTTTGGAGGACAAGAATTGGGCCTGAAACACAAAATGAATAATGAAGAATGGTTAAAATCATAGTGTCTTAATTTGTTCTTGCTGGCTTTTTTGAATGAAGTGAAGCCTAAACATTTCCTGTGATAATCAAAAACAGAGACACAGGCACAAGAAGCTGAATCTTTTTACAACATTCTACACAAGACAATGTTCTGGGAGATAAAAGTGAAAGGTATTGGGCTGGGATAATAGGACTTTTACTGCTTTAATGCGTTAATTAATATGGCCTCAGGCAGCACTAGTGTTTTTTAGTTGTATATCACACTGTGGACTCATCTGAGATTGTGGCCATTAGCAATACACAGTCCTGCCCCTGTGCAACTTACTTTTCCCTTTTATTTTATTTATTTATTTATTTATTTATTTATTTATTTATTTTTGGTGGTACCCGGGATTGAACCCAGGGGCATTCTACCTCTGAGCTACACCCCCAGACCTATTTTTTTTATTTTGAAATAGGGTCTCACTAAGTTGTGGAGGCCTCACTAAGTAGCTGAGGCTAGCTGCGAACCCACATCCTCTGGTCTCAGCCTCCCAAGTACTGGGATTACAAGTGTGTGCCACCACGCCCGGCTTACTTTTCCCTTTTAAAGGAGGAAATGTACATATATCACTATTAGTGTTTCTTTCCTGAGTATCTACCTAGTTTAGAGGTTAAGTGTTTCAAAGTTAGGAGGGGCTTGGACAAACTGCTTTACCTTTTTAATATTTTCTTTAATAACTTTTTTTTTTGTTAATCATATTGACTTTCCCCAGTAGTAATTTCCCTTGCATCCACTCGTTTACTCCAAGTGCAGGCACTGTGTTAGATATGCAGTAAGGGCCTTTTCTGGGTCTTCATTAAATTCACCAATCAAACTGCTGTACAAAATAGATTCAAGGATCAACACCTGTTCACATCTCTTAACTCTAGCTTTTTCTTTATGTGGATGAGTAGATAGAAATCTATTAATGAAAATCAGAGAGTATGATTGTTGAACCTGATATAAATATGATTAAGTAAACTATTTCCCAGTCCCCAGGAACATCTCTACAACTTTTCTGTTAAATGCCTCACACTGGGTAGACAACAGAGCTCAAGGGCCCAGTCACGATAATTAATGAAAGAACAGGAAGAAATACAGTGAATATATGTATTCTCCTAAAGAATGTACCTTTTTAGTGAGGTTTTATTTTCCAGAAAATTACTGTGTGTGTGTGTGTGTGTGTGTTACTGGGAATTTAACCCAGGGGCGTTCTGCCTCTGAGCTACACCCCCAGCCCTATTTTATTTTTATTTTAAACAGGGTCTCACTAAGTTGCAGAGGGCCTTGCTAAGTTGCTGAGGCTGGCTGGGAACTTGCAATCTTCCTGTCTCAGCCTCCCAGGTACCTTCTGAGCCACCATCCTGGCTCCAGAAAATTACTATTTTTAATAATGAAATTAACTGTGATATATTCACTCATCAGAACAGCATATAGCAATGAAAACAACACAACAACAACAAATTACAGTCACATGCAATCACTTGGATGAATTTCACACACAACACAAATGCCAAGTGAAAGAAGCCATACACTAAAAATACACACACATTATATTATTCCACTTATATAAAGTACATCAATAGGCAAAATGATCTACACTGCTAGAGTTGGTATACTTATTATCCTTAGGGCAGGTAGTATGACTGGAAGGGACATGAGGAGATTTAGCCTGTGTTTTGTAGTACTGGTCTTCAGAATACCAATTCATGAACCACCCTGCTGTCATTATTTAAGATTTACTAATAGAAATTAAATTTTTGTCCATAAAATATATATGAACACATAAAATGGGCTAAACATACTGTGCCTAAATGTGGCGGAAATATCAAATCTATCTTTAAGTTAGAAGTGATTGCTTCTTAAAATCCTTAGTCATCACCTTTGTATCTTCCCAGGCCCAATATGCTTTTCGAGATTGGTTTCATGAACCAAGCGTCTGGCAGCCTTTCTGCTAGACCAGCTGTCAATGACTGAAAAACAAGCAAGCTCTCAATTGCACAATGTGTATCAAGTCATGCGGTTCTATAAAAGGAATACTTGATTTGATCTTCAGTGGCCAGGATCTGGTGCCCGGAAGGTGATTATAACTACGTCCGGTATTTATATCAACCTCAATCACTCACTGTCTACCAATTGGCTCTAATAAGATGCTCTGAGCCCTATATTTAATTCCCACGAATTACTTGTTGATTATCCACACTGCAGATTATCTGCAATACATTTTCTTTGTCCTGGGCCAGCTTCTTCGTGTACTCTCTTAGGCCACATTCCCTACTGTTCAGCTGATGTGTGCGCAGCAGGAAAGACAAACTAATTTTGATATTGGTGGAAATCAATGGCTTTCAACTAAGAGTGATTTTTGCCTCCTCAGGGGACATTTGGCAATGTCTGTAGACATATTTGTTGTCACAACTGGGGGGGTGGTTTTGGCATCTAATGGTAGAAGCCAGGGATGCTGGTAACATTTTACAATGCACAGGATAGCCTCTATGACAAAGAATTGTCCAGTTCAAAGTGTCAGTGGTGTTGAAGTCAAGAAACCCTGGCCTAAATAAAGATAAAACAGGGAAGCAATTTTTTTGGGGTGGGGGCATGGGGACTGAACCCAGGATGTTTTTCCTCCAAGCTATACCCCCATCCCTTTTTGTTTTTCATTTTGAAACAGCATGTCACTAAGGCTGGCCACGAAACTGTGATCCTCCTGTCTCAGCCTCCCAAGTACTGGGGTTACAGATGTCCACCACTATGCTGGGAGGCAATTTATAATTGTCAATTATATATATATATATATATATATATATATATATATATACACACACACACACACACACACACACACACACACATATATATATATGAATGATTGAACCCAGGGGCATTCTACCTCTGAGCTACACCCCCAGCCCTTTTTTTTATTTTTTCGTTTTGAAACAGGGTCTTGCTAGGTTGCTGAGAGTCTTGTTAAGTTGCTGAGGCTGGCCTTGAATCTTTGATCCTCCTGTCTCTGCCTCCCAAGTACTGGGATTATAGGCATGTGCCACCATGCCCGGCTAACAAATATATTTTAGATTGAAGTATGATTGATGTGGGAGTTACCCTCTAATTTGGACTCTATTCCACAGCTTTCTGTCATGAACAAGGAGAATGGACATTGAATGTGCATTTATTATTCACTATGCATGCCTTTTAATGATTTTTTTAGGGTTTCTAGCCTTCAAATTAGGATGATAGACACACCTTCTTTTCAAATAGGAATGTCTACTGCTGGCCATTTGTACAATGTCTATGACCTTCTCATAGAGTCTTTATGGGTGTGGAAAATAGAAATTCTAAGTGTCAAATCTTTGGACTCTAAGTGGGTAAAGCTGCTGGGTTTTTGGTTTCTGGATGTTCATCCAATTTTTTATATATGCCGTATATATCTCAAAGCCTTTTTTGCCGTCCTCATTTGACTCTGATTAACTGAGTTACTTGCATGCTCAGTTCTGCATGACTGGACAAATTCTTGGCATGAAATTTTCTTTCTCATCCTCATACTATAAGTGTGGTTAATATTGATAATTTTTAATTACTTTTCACACTTTTTTCAGTAGTGAGATTGCAAGGCTCCCAAATTTCCATTTGTCTTGGCAGGTCTTGAAACAACAATTCTTAATTTATTTGGGAAAATTAAATCAATGCACTGCAAAATTTTAAACAGGCTTCCTGTACAGGCACATTTTCATTCAGTGTCTGAAGGGACAATCTAAGGGGCTCAAAGGGACATGCTCTTAGTAATTCTCCATCTAGGATTGTGGTGACATCTGGTTCCAATTTTTTTTTTCTTTTGGTACTGGGAAATGAATTCAGGGGCATTCTACCTCTGAGCTAGACCCCCAGCCCTTTTCTTTTTATTTTTCATTTGGAAAGAGGGTCTCACTAAGTTGCTGAAGCAGGCCTCAAACCTGTGATCCTCCTGTCTCAGCCTCCCAAGTACTGAGATTATAGGCGTTTAAATTCATAATGGCATCTGAGTGAGTTGGGTGGTCCCAGGATCCTTGCAGGAGCTCTACACCATGCCAGAAGACTCTCATGGGTCTAAATTCTACCAACATTTAATCAGCACTCATTCCTAAGAAATTTTCAGTGTGAGGAAGAAGAGGGGGTCTTAGAACCAGTGCACTACTCTTCAAATATACTAGCAAAGGATACATTCTAAGCTTCCAAATTGGAAGAAAAATGAATGAGCTTTTCTTTTTTTTTTTTTTTTGCAGTACTGGGGATTGAACCCAGGGGCATTCTACCTCTGAGCTACACACCCAGCCCTATTTTGTATTCTTTATTTTTGCAACAGGGTCTCACTAAGTTGTGGAGGGCCTCACTAAGTAGCTGAGGCTGGCCGCGAACCCGGATCCTCCTGTCTCAGCCTCCCAAGTACTGGGATTACAGGCATGTGCCACCACGCACAGCTGAGCTTTTTTTCTTAAACTCTGGCCTACCTAAACCAAAACCCCTATCCTCTCGCCTGACCCTGCAGACTCTGAAGTGGTTGGGTTTAGCAGATGGTTGGGTGACTCTTTTCTCCAGCATTTCCAGAAGGCTGACTTCACCTTGGAAAAACGCAAAGTACATTGTAGGTTGCATCTTCTTATTGACTCTGTCTCTAACCAAAATAGAGTAAGCGTACTGTAATTATCATTACTTCACAAGGCTCTCATATTAATAATAATCGTCATCATGGGAATAATTTCCATGAAAACTCTATTAATCAGTTTTTAAAACATAGCAGAAACTCAAAAGTTTAAAAGTAAACATGACAGACTTCTTAAGTAAACTCATAGCTGGAAAGTTATGAAAGAATTTTTTATAACCACAGGGGTGCTGTGTAGCATGTCCCTACATGGCAATATAGAGCTGGTGTAGTCAAGCTGCTACAACCAAGGTGGTAAAGAGCAAAGATTTGGTGTCAAACAGACCTTGGGTCAAACCCCGATTTTGCTACTTACTAGCTAAGTGGTCTTTGACAAACTACTAACTTAAATTGCCTGAGTTTCTTCATATTCAAAATGGAGATAATATAATCTTATAAATTTTGAGAAATGCCAAATGACATATTGTGTGTAAAATGTATACTCTGCTCCTTAAAAATATAATTGATATTTATTATTCTTATTTACCAACAAGTACTAATGTTTGGTTACCTGGCTAAAAAATAGAACTGAAGCATGATACTTTCATTAACTAGTAGGGATCTATACTAATTACTCTGTGTGTGTGTGTGTGTGTGTGTGCATGTGTGTGTGTGTGTGTGTGTGTGTGTGTGTGTGTATGTGTGTTACTGGGGATGAATGCAGGGACATTCTACCTCTGATCAACATCTCCAGTCCTTTTTATATTTTGAGATATGGTCTTGCTAAGTTGCCCTGACTGGCCTTAAACTTGCAATCCTCCTGCCTCAGTCTTCTGGGTATCTGGGATTACAGACGTGAGCCATCATGTCCAGTTTGTGTTTTCACTTTTGTGTGTGTGTGTGTGTGTGTGTGTGTGTGTGTGTGTGTGTGTGGTACTGGGGGTTGAATTCAGGGGCATTCTACCTCTT